>QUSF01000014.1:0-57510 GCA_003676055.1 Chloebia gouldiae
GGGCACGGCTCTGTGTGGGGCCGGGGCTGTAGTGCTGCTCCGGGTCATGCCGTAGAACTGTACGGAGTGCTTCGGTCTGCACGTCCTGTCCTGCGGTCTTGCCATCTCCTTCCACCCTTCTCGGATTCGTTTCCTGCCGTAACTGAGACATTAAGTCGTTTTGAAACTTTGCAGGCTGAGGGCCACAGCCCCAAGCTATTCACACAGAGTTTGAGGCCACCTGGGGCATAATAGCAAAGTGTAAGAAGGCTTAGGTGAACTGCTTTGACCTGTCAAATTCTCTCTCGTTTTCTTTGTCCTTTGTTCTTTTCCTTATATCCTTGCTACAGGTGTCTAGGATATGTATCTCCTGGACTTTGGCCTTGTAGGTGGCAATTCATCTTCATTTTCCTCTCTTAACACACAGGGAGAAAAGATTACAAGAGAGAGGTGTGAACACATGAAAAGCTGCTAATGCTGCAGTGGGAGACTGTTAGCCCAGACCACAAATATGCAGAAGGAAATTCTCTTTCTCACTGCATGTTTTTTTGGTGCTACAGCCAAAGCTAAAGAGGGCTTCACTTTTCCCTGGTGTGGTGCTGAGGGTCTCATATGAAGGTGAATGTGCTGTATGGAGTGCAGCAAAGGAAAAGGGTCTTGCCAGGATTTAGCATGGAGCAGGTGGATATCTTTTTTGTATAAATAAATAAGCTTTGCTCAGTAAGTAGAGGACCTCTGGTGAACTTTGCTGTGGTCTGAGAGCAGATATTGTAGGTGGTGAAAGAAATCACAAAAATCAGCTCCCCTGCTCTGAAAGAGCAATGGTCCTGGCCTTTCCCCAGGTAGATGATACAAATTCCCTGCTTCCTTCCTGCTGAGAAAGTCATCTGTGGTGGGAATGAGGGTTCCGCATGTTCCAGAGAGGATGGGGGATTTTGATGTTACCTATAAAACCAAAGGTTTGTTGCTTTCTCAAAGGGCAGAAGAACTCTTCCCCAGAAAAAACCTGGATGAACAACATTGTTCCCAGCAAGAATGGGGATTCTCTGAGCTCCCCAGAAATGGCTTGAGAAGCCTTTGCCCTCTTCCATGTCATGTCTGTTTCTGGTTCTAGCACAAGGGACTCTGTAGCAGCTCTGACTGACCATATGTCTTCTTTCTGCAGCCGTGTGCCGTCCCCTGCCAGTCACATTTCACCGCGGTGAGTTTCCAGGGACAGTGGCCCTGAGCAGGGTCCAGTCTGTGTCCCACTGCTGGGGAGGTGGGGCTGGAGGGAGCTGAGCTTCATCTTCTTTGGTTGTTCTTTGGAGGGGGAAAGCTCTGCAGGCTGTGCTATTCCCCACAAGAGAAAAGGTCCAGGGGGCTCAGGTTTGGAAGCTGTCTCATTGCCCTGTGAGAGAGGAGGTGTCTGAGGAGCTGAGTATGGTGGCCCTGGCACTGCTGCAAGGGGAGTGTTACATTCAGAGGTGTGAATGCAGGGTGTGAGCAGGACTCTTCCTGTCACTGCCTTTGGGGGAGCTGGCTGAGGGACAGGGCTTGAGCACAATGGACTGAGTGATTTCTGAGCTGTTGTTCTGGTCTTTCAGCCTTTGACATGGTGCATGACCCTCTGGTGGCACTGGAGACCCTGATTTCCCTGGGCTTTGAGCGGGTGCTGACGAGTGGCTGTGACAGCTCGGCACTGGAAGGATTGTCCTTGATTAAGAGGCTTGCAGAACAGGTGAGTGCCGTGCTGTAATGGGTTACTGTGGCTGCTCCCTGGCACTGCCTGCAGGCATCTGCTTTATGGTATCTTGTTTCCCCAAGTCCTGAAGTCTCCCACAACAAAAACTGGTTGGGTTCTTGCTTGTAGATTTGGGGAGGGTTGTGGGAGTTGATTTCAACAGCTGGTGTGATAAGCCCACACAAACAGCAGAGTGAGGTCCCTGCTGAGTGTCTCACAGTTCCTTTTAGGAAAGTGCAACAGGTGAGGTAGCAAAGTGGGATGGTACCTGAGAGGTAGCAAGGGGGGAGGGAGAGGTAGGACGGAATGATGACAGGTTGTCTTAGCTGTAACTGCAAGCTCTTTTCCACTTTTCCCTTTTAAAACGTGAATAATACAGAAAAGATGGGTGAGAGAACACAAACTGTAAACCATGGTGACATCCATGACCTTATGAAAAGTGCTGCATGTGAGGTTTCTTTGCTACCTCACAAATGCACATGTGGATGTGGTCTTCAATAATATCACCGACATGTATGTTACTCTTCTTTCAGGCAAAGGGCAGAATTGTGGTGGTGCCAGGTAATGGTTTTTTGTCATCTGTATCAGGTCCTGTAATCCTTAGCCTTTCCTTGCTAGCCTCATTGCCCTGGATTCCTTGCCCTGGAATCCACTTTGTGATCTGGCTTTCTGAGCCAGAAGGAGCAGCTCCTGTCCTGGTGTGAGTAAAGGCCATGCAGCCTGCTGGGGAGGGCAGAGCCATGTGGCTATTGCTCCCTGCAGGATTTGGGGACAGCTCTGTATCTGTGGGAGAACATGAGCCAAGGCTTCTCCTGTCCCTTTTCACATGCCCGTGTCTCTGTTGTCCCAAGGGCTGTTTTTTTCCTTCGGGGTACTGTCTCCTGTCCCTTGGTGGTGAGGTCCCGGGGTGATGTCAGGTCTGGAATGGTGACATCTGCTCGGTGTGTGACATCGGGCTTTTTCCCACCAGGAGGTGGCATCACAGAACGCAACCTGCAGAGGATTCTGGAAGGCTCCACTGCTTCCGAGTTTCACTGCTCTGCTCGCTCAGCTCGGGACTCAGGGATGAAGTTCAGGTAACTCATTATTTATGTTTATTTTTTAGAAGAACTCTGTGAGGGAAAGGCTAATGTATGTGAACCTGAGTTTGTAGAACTGGCATAAATCTCAAACAGCTTCCCGAGTACTAGTTGTGCTTTTATGTTTGGGATCGTGGTGCCTGCTGCTGTAGTCTGCAGTGTATGAATCCAGCAGTGCTCCTCACGTGGACATGAGTTCCATGCAGAACCAGATCCTTGGGGCATTTCTCTTGCTACTGCTGACCTAGGAGTTTTGAGGACACTTGGGAACGCGGGTTGTAGTGTAGTCGCCTTAGACTTTTAACATAAGCAAGTAGGATTTGGCAAGCCAGTGGGATGTGCTCTGAAAATTGAGTGAGGAATGGGCTATATTTGTCCATTGGTCTGCACTTCTTAGGCTTAGGATTATTGTTCTTTCTATTTCTGTCCTAGCTTTGGTTTGGGTGGCACCATCTTTGGCCAATGCTGAAGCTGGAGGTGTTTTTCTTGGTAGATCTTTCTCATCTGTATTAGCAGCAGATCACCACTAATCACTGGTTTTCCTGACAGAAATCCCAACGTTGCCATGGGAGCGTCATTCTCTGCCCCTGAGTACTCCATAAAGGTGGCAGATGTGGCCAAAGTGAGGACCCTGAACGCGATTGCCAAGAACATTCTGTAGTGGCGGGCACCGTGCTGGGACAAGAGCGCAGAGACTGCAGGGTCTGCCTGGCACACGGACAGATGGGTACTGCTTCCGTCCTCAGGCTGCAGAGGACGTGCACGAGGTGATGGAGCCTGACACCTCTTCCCTTGGCTTCCCCTGAAGTCCCTGGCCTGGAAACTTATGTTGGCCATTTTAAATAAAAGGACTCATTTCCAGATGTTGCAGCAGCAGCTGTTGGGCAGCATCTGGGAGGAAGGGAGGTGAGCAAGTAGGGGGACTGAATTGTATAGCACTGCATGTGATTGTCAAATAAACACTGCAGCTGCCCCCCTCTTGCTGTGCTTTTCTAGAGTTTATTTATGTTTTTGGGTAAGATCATGACTCCTGTTGCATAGCCTGAATTAGGACCCTGCTGTGCCAGAGAATACAATCACATCCAAGATGCCAGGGTGGGAAAAACCATAGCCACAGCTGGGAAACAAGGCCTGCTGTGGTCAGCCAGTAGCATAGGTGGGGATTAGTACTGCAGCAGCTGTAAGTAATGAGAAGCACCTGACTGATTAGGTGAAGAAGCTGTGAGTCATCCTGGGCTCTGTGGGGCTGGTGTATGAGATTTCTTGGGAGGACAAGCTGCTTTTTCTAAGGGGGTTTCCAGGTCCTTGTCCCACCATAAAGCATAAACTGCTTGTTTTCCAGACTCTGTTGGGTCATTGCTGCCTAGTCAGGATTGAAGCCTCAGACACAGTTACTCTGTAAAATACCCAGTGAAAGGTTTAAATGGTATCAGAGGGTGCATTAGAAGAATAGAGACCTAGAAGTAAAGCACCTTTATCCTTGCTGCCTGCTCTTCTGTAAAAGATCACAAAGCTGAAGCAAAGCCCTCTGACAGACAAGATATTGGATCTCAGGAGGCAAATGCAGGGTACAGATTTCTTTTCCCTTTTTGGCAATAACTTACTGCCTGTGAGGATGTATGGAAAAATGTGATATTTGACAAGGTGGCAGCACCTTTCTCACCTTAAATAGAATTATGTTACTGAAAACTTATCATCAAGACTATGTATTTTCAGTTTAAAGGGTAATCCACTTTTTCACATGGATCCATCAGAGGTATTGCTGTCTCCCAAAACACCTTGGGAACTTAAGTTCTTAACAGAGGAGCTGGGAAGGGAGTGACTGCACATCAGCAGTCCAGATGGAGAAGGGCTGAGTGACTGCTCCATTCACTTCTTACTCATTGGATCTGTTTACAGCTCTCATGAGCAGGGTATTAGTTCTGGTCCAGAGGACGTAGCACTAGGAGTAGTTTTATTTACAAAACTTTGTGGATTTAATCAGACAAATTGCTAATAATTAACCACTGAGTTGGACATTGAGCCTTTCTTTGGTGATGATTCCTGAGGAATTACTCATTGTGTCACCCTTGACTTCTGAGTTAGAAGATAACTCAGTTATAAGAGACAACACAATTGTTGCAGTCACTCTACTGTTCCTCAAGAGCACACCTGTTAAAGCAAATTCAGTTCCAGCCTTAGTAGCACTGTCACCACATGTCCCTGTCACACCTAGGCCTTTCTAAGCAACAAGGGTTCAGTGGCAATCAGTCTGCTTGGGAATCATCCTCTTTGTGTCTCAGATGTTTGGGTTACCTTAGAATAAAGATTCAAAGTCTCTTTGGGGTTTTGGGGTCAGCCAACTGCCGTAACACACGTACAACATGGAAATGTGGGAAAGAAAGAAGCAAAAGAATGAATTTAGAAAATCTTCGGGATCTGCAGGCTGGAAATTAGTAAAAGGAATCTGAATCCTGAGAACTCAGAAAGACCAATGCAGCATGTGGTCAGTTCAGGTGCCAGACACTGCAGATTCCCAAGCCTGGGGCACTGCTGGTGTCACGGTCCCCCTTGCCAGGTGGCACAAGCCACTGTGGGACCAGCCTTTGCTGGACTTTTTTGTTGGAATTCAGCAGGCTTTTCACTGGAGAGGTCTGTTGCATCCAAGTAATGTCTTTAGCAGGTCCAGACGAGTTTGTGTCTGTCGGTGTGCACTGATCAAGGCTATGGTTTCTGAGCAATGGCTGTGGTGTCCTGCGGTGACTGTGACTTCCCTGTATCTCCCCTTTGGTCTCTTTCTTGGGTCTTCCTCCCTTCTGAGCCTGTGCAACTTCCCAAGCCCTTTTGATCACTGCTTTGGTTTGTAGGGTTGTGCAATAGCACGCAGTTAATAAATAACTGTGGTCATCAGAGTTTTTTGTCCCAAGATCGCTTGAAGGTGTGGGGGGACTTTTGTCCCAAGCGTCTGCCCAGGTGTCTCAGTTGGGCAGAGCGAGAGGAAGGAGCTGTCATTTCTTCTCCCCTGAGCGATGTCAGCAGCCCTGGAGAAGTTCTGCGGCTCCGTCTTCTGGGTGAGTGACTGCATCATCCCCACTGCCTGTTGTCGGTGTAGGACCCGCCCTGTGCGGGGAGAGCAGCGGATTCCTGGGCTCACAGGTTCACTGGCTCTCCTGCCAGTGAGACCCAAGTGCCAGTGGTCGGCAGAGGTTCTGGGGTTTATCCAGGAGTGCTGTGCACTGCCTGCACAGTGTTCACCAGTGAGCCAGTGACACATCTCTGACTGAGTTCTGTCCTGTTTTAGCCTTTCTGGAAATGCAAGACAGCCTGTATGGACTTCTGGAGAATTATTTGGCTTCAGCTGCTTCTGCTGGCTTGGCTCCAGCAAGGGCTGGCCATCCCACATTGAGGCAGAGAGATGGGGATGGGGATGATGGGGCTATCACTCAGACTTTGGCTGACTGCTGAAATGCCCAGCCAGGAGGGTGGTTGTTAAAGGGCTGCAATGGGGTGGAGCTGGGTGGGCAGGACCTATAGGAGTGTTTGCTCTTGTCCTGTGTGCCAAGTCAGTTGATTCATCACAAGTGACTTGGTGTCCTGTCCTTGCTGCCCCCAGAATGATTCCTACCTTGCTCGCCCAGATGCCGACCTGCCTGTGTGCTTCCAGCAGACTGTGCTGGTCTGGATCCCCCTTGGCTTCTTCTGGATTTTGGCCCCATGGCAGCTCCTGCCCATGTGCAAATCCAGAGCCAAGAAATCCTCTGTGACAAAACTCTACATCATCAAACAGGTAGAGTGGAGCTGAAGGGGCACAGATGACAGGCTGGAGCAGCCTGAGGTATTGGTGGTATGAGTGGAAAGACTCTGTGCTACAGGCAGGTGTGGGAAGGAGAGATGAGAAGTGTGTGAGGGAAGGAGCAATGGGATAGGGAACCACCCTGGACAGAAATGTAAAGGGGAGTCAAGCAGGAGGCGTATCTGGGACAGAGGGCATAACAGGGAGGGATGCACTGGGAGGGAGGGCAGAGTGTGTACTGGGGCCTCTGATCTTCTGGGGTGCTGTCTCCCAAACTGAAACAGTGGCAGTGCTCCTGTGGAGCTGTGGCACATTCACAGGGTTGAAAGCTGTCCCAGGCCACATCTGGGTTGAAGAGGGTGTATTTTATGCGGAACTCCGTTGTCTCAGTTGGTTCCCAATGGGCTGGCCCTGTCTCCCCACAGGTGCTGGCTGCTCTGCTGATGCTGACGGCGGTGGCGGAGCTGGCCCTGGCATTTGTAGACGCCGAGCAGGGTGCTGTGCCAGCTGTGCAGTACACAAACCCCAGCCTGTACATCGCCACCTGGGTAAGGCTCAGCCGTGAGCATGCTGTGTGTCACCAGGGACAGGGTGACACTGCACCACCGAGCACACCGAGGCTTTCCTAGCACAGAGGTCAGAGGGAAGCTGTGTCCATGGGGCAAGGCTAGCCTGGAAATTGGACAGGATTAGCCCCAGACTCGTGTGGGTGGTGCACGAGGGTGATATGTTGAGGGCAGATGCCTGGCTGTACAGTGCTCACTGCTGTTGTCCTTAAAACTGTGATGATTCTATGCCTTCAGTGTAGCTGAACTCTCTGATAGAACGTTACTTGGAGAAGTATGCTTTTCACAGGACTGATTTTGCAGTGTGAACACCAGACCATGGCTTGCTGCTCTGATGTCTCACAGCTTCCTTTACATTGCTGCTCAGTTTTGGGCAGAGAGCCAGGAAGTAGCATGGGGTGCCCAGGCAGAGGAGAAAGCTGGCTAAAGAGGATCTAGTGGCTATTAGCTTGATGGAATATGTGCACAGCTGTTACAGGCATCTTGTGTGAGACATGGAGTATTCCAACAGTCTTCTAGCAGTCTTCTAACATTCTAACAAATGCTTAGGAGCATTTGTTAAATTTGTTAAAAGCAAAACAAGACCTTCATTTGCTTTCCTTATTATTTTGCCATGTCATTTAGTTTCACATGCAGAGTCCATGTGAGATGATAAGGCAAGCGGACTCCCCAGAGAGGCTGCACTGCTGGAATGTGATCTGAGTTCAGTTCCAGGTCTGCAGGCAAGGTGCTGGAGATAGGGTGTGACCCCTCACGGCTTGACATGTCTGAGAATCTGGAGTGAGAATAGCTAGAAAGAGTAGTAGTGCCCCACTGTAATGTTAGAGTACATTCAAACCGGATCTTATGTCTTCCTGAAATAAACCTTTGCCCTATATAATTAATTCTGAAGCTCATGAAGGGTTGGTGGTGTGTTCAGGATATTTAAGGCAGTGAATCCCAGCAGATCATGTGTGCTGGCATCCCAGGACACATGCTCCAAAGGGCACTTTTAGAGCCAGACTAGTCCTCCAGCTCTGACAGATTTTCTTTCCCCCAGATTATGGTCCTGCTGGTGCAGGATGCACGACGCTTCTGCTTGCGCAGAGACTCGGGGGTGCTTTTCTGCTTCTGGATACTGACCCTTCTCTGTGGGATTCTGCCTTTCCAGTCGCTCGTCCGGAAAGCCCTGCAGGTTGGGTTTGACAGGAAGCTCTGCGCTTCCCCATGGTCTTGCTCTGTTCCCAAAGAAAGCTTCTTCATACTCTTCTCTTGACAGTGGTATCACTGGGGTTCCAGCTGCCCTGGGGACCTTGGGGAACCAGAAAAGACCTGAGAAGGAATTGCTGTTTGAATTCATCCTGTTTCTTGGGGACTAAACACTTATGGGAGGAGGTCAGGGAGAAGCAGGGAGAGGTGGCAAAGGGAAGCTGATCCATGACTCGGAGTGAGTTTTGCACTGCTCTGTTGGGCTCAGCCAGGGGATGGATCTTGTCTCGGAGTACCAGCGGCCTTGAGACAATCCCCAGCAATAACCCTGGGCTTTCCATTTTTACAGGAACCAATCTCTGACCTGCCACGGTTTATCCTTTTCTTCATTTCCTATGGGCTCCAGCTGCTGCTCTTCCTTGTCTCAGGCTTTTCAGATATTGCCCCAGAAACAAAGGAAATCTGGAAGAAGGTGTGAGCACTATGTGGGACTGGGTTTGGGGCACCACATCCTGAGCATTTTGTGGGGCAGGGCAGGCTCTGTGCAGGCTCCAGGCTCCTTGGGAAGACCTGAAGACTTCAGCACAGGGCTCAGCAAGAGCTGGAGCCTGCAGCATGGGGCATCTGCATGTGTGTCCAGGGTGGGCTGCTGCTGGCTCTGAGCTGAGGTTTCTGTGGCTGGAGCTGGCATGGTTTGAAACCTATAAGGTTCCTTAATGGCTGGGAGTGCTAAAACAGCTTTTGTCAAAACCATCCCCCAGCATAAACAATGTCTCAGTACCCCGTTTGCTTTGTACCACAGAACCCAGAGGTGACAGCCTCCTTCCTGAGCTCCGTCACCTTTCAGTGGTACAGCAGGTGAGCAGGGCTCTGAGGGAGGTCGGGCTGGCAAAATGCAGGGGTGCTTCAGGGGAACCTGCAGCACAGGCTGGGAGAGGCACCACATTGGGTGCAGCCTGTGCAGCCTGAGCCCAGGGCCAGGATGGTGTGAAGGCTCTGCATTTGCAGCAAGGAGCCTCCAACAAGTATAATTGGATTTCTCTGTCCCACAGCATCGTTTTCAAGGGTTATCGCAAGCCTTTGGAGATAGAGGATGTCTGGGAATTGAAAGATAAAGACAAGACAAAGGCTCTTTACACTGCTTTTGAGAAGAACATGAGGACTGCAATGCAGAAGGCCAGAGCAGAACTGGAGAAACGGAAACGCAAGAAGAGACGGCAGGAAGGTGACCCAGACCACGGGAACAGCATGAGCAAGGCCCAGAGCCAAGACATCCTGGTGCTGGTAAATCCATTCCTACTCTTGGCCTTGTATGAGGCTGAGACATCCAGGTCCAGCCTCAGGGAGCAGGGTCATCTCACCTCCCTGCAGCCATGTGTGGATTTTCCCTTCTTTGATCCTGGGCAAGGATAGGGGAAACCATGACAGGGTCTTCCTGTCATGTCCTTGGCAGATCCCCATATTTTGAGACACCAAGAAAGTCTCTATATTTCTGCCTTACATAAAGACATCCCCAAATCTGCAGTATAAGCAGTTCCCTTATGTCTATCTAGCTCATATACTTTCCAGCAATGAGGTCAGAGGGAACATCATTCCATGACCACCCCTGGCCTCAGATTCTTCACGATTTTTGCCTTATTTTTGGCCTGAGAGGTTTGGGCTGGTTTCGGTTTTAACAATTGTCTTTACAAAAGAGAAGGTGGTAGTTCTGGGTGTGTATGACATTAGCAGAGATCAGTGAAAGGGAATGTGACAGGAGCTGAAGCTAAGGCTTTGTTCAGGATACCTGATCTGGGGTCAGTGAGGAACTGCCCTGAAACATCCTTCCAGATGCAGGATGCCTGCACAACCAGCTCCCTCACTTCTGTGTGGGCTTTCCTCTAGGAGGAGAAGCAGACAAAGAAGAAGAAGAAGAAGGGAGACAATGAGGACTCAGGCCCTCCCAAGGATTACCCCAAGGGCTGGTTGATGAAAACCCTGGTCAAGACCTTCCAGCAGAATCTCCTGCTAGCAGTGGCATTCAAAGTGGTGCATGATGCCCTTGTGTTTGTCAGCCCCCAGCTGCTGAAGTGAGTCCTTTCTCTCTGTCTCTGTCCTGACTGTGCACCCAGCCCCACCACTTCCCAGTGTGTGCACTGTATCCAGCCCCATCATCTCCATGTGTGTCTCTGCCAGCCACAGACTCTGCGGACATTTTGTGCCCTCACCAAAAATGGGAGAATGTGTTGGAGTACAGTTTAACAAAGATCTGATCTGAGCTGGCTGCCAGCTCCTTTGCATCCTGTTATGCAGCCCTGCTCCCTCCCTGGAGACAGTCCTGGCCCTTCTTTGGGGCCCTCCAAGAGTCAGTGCAGCTCAGCCCAGCAGGGCCTTTGTTTTGCAGAGCAGCACATCTCTGTGGTGTGGATGATCATCCATAAGTGACCCTCCACTGTGTCTGTGGCAGAAGAGGGTTCCCACTTTGCTGACCATCGAGCCAGCTCTCCGGGGCAGGGTTTTGCTCACTGCTCTTGTGAGGATGCTCCCGCTGCATTCGCTTGGAGCATCCTGCTTGGGTCTGTCTCAGCAGGGTATGTGTCTCATGAGCTTGTTTCCCTGCCAGGCTGCTGATTGCCTTTGTGTCAGATGAGGATTCCTTTGCCTGGCAAGGCTATTTGTATGCCATCCTGCTCTTCCTGGCAGCAGTGATCCAGTCCCTCTGCCTGCAGCAGCACTTCAGCTTGTGCTTCCAGCTTGGCATAAATGTGCGAGCCAGTCTCATCGCTGCCATCTACAAGAAGGTCTGTATGGTCCTGTCATCATCCCTGTTGGCTTCCTCCAAGCTGGGCTGTGGAGAAAATCATCCACCTGCCCCATCAGCCTGAGGTGTGTGCACTTTCCTCCTCAAAAGACACAGGGAGAGCTTGGGGGACACCCACCAGTACTGATGGCACTGTGAGCCCTAGTTCTGCTTGGGGCCTGGGTGCTGCAGCCATGTGTTTGACAGCTACCAGGGCTGAGGGAAGTTTCTCTTCAGAGCAGCGCAACACCTAGGGCAGGTGCCACTAGGATTCCTGCACAGGGGTGCTTTTCTTTGCACCCAGCACCCAGTGGCTCTAGGTGTGCAGGCAGTGAGGAGAGCACTGGTGCCCAGTACAGAGGCACCAGGAGCAAACCCAGAAGTGGTTTCAGCCTGGTCTGCTAATTCCCTGCTCTGAGCCATGCTGCTGGCAGCAGGGCTGCTCCAGACTGGCTTGTGCTGACTGTGCTTTCTCTTCCCAGTCGCTCACCATGTCTGGAGCCACCCGCAAGGAGTCCACGGTGGGAGAGACTGTGAATCTGATGTCAGCTGATGCCCAGAGGTTCATGGACTTGGCCAACTTCATTCACCAGCTGTGGTCATCCCCCCTGCAAATTATCCTGTCCATTGTCTTCCTCTGGGGAGAGCTGGGCCCCTCGGTCTTGGCTGGCATTGCAACCTTGGTGCTGCTCCTCCCCATAAATGCGCTCCTGGTTGCCAAGGCCAAAACCATTCAGGTCAGTGGTGGGTGCAATGTCCTTCCTGGTCTCCCACATCCAACCCCACTGTTGCTGCCCTCCCTCATCTTCCACACTCCCTGCTCTTTGCTTTTATGCTCTGGATCTTTCCCAGCCTAGGAAGTTGATCTCACTTGGGCTGGGGGTGCCTCTAGCCTGAGCCAGAGGTGATCAGCTGCCCTGAGTAGGAGATAGGTGAGATCTGTTCTACCATTACAGCTGAACTTGAACCAGACTGGACAAAACCTTGAGGGCTAAAAATGTGATGTTGCCAACCGTAAGATAAAGCTTTAGCTTCTACCTGACAGCAGGGTGGTGTTTTTGCCCAACTTGTCCAGAGCCACAGGGAGCCAAGGCTTAGCTTTATGGGATGACTTCTCTGGACTGTGGAGCGCATCCTTCCCTTCCCTGTGGCAGCCCAGATGTATTTCCAAGGGTGAGCTGCTGTCTCTATCAGGTGATGACAGGCTTTTCTGTTTGTAGGAGAGGAACATGAAGAACAAGGATGAGCGCATGAAAATAATGACTGAAATCCTCAATGGAATCAAGGTGGGCAGTGGAGTCTCTCCAGGCAGCTGCTGCACCCCTCTTCTTGGTGCACTGTACCTGGAGGCAGCACACCCCCATAACCCTACAGCACCTGTGTTAGTTTAGCTTGGGGGTCCTGTGTCTGGCCCTCAGCAATTCTCTTGGCTGCCTCATCTTTTGAAAAGTTGGCTGGGGAGGAGCCAACTAGTTGGATTAAGACTAGTTGGATTAAGACTTGGAAGCCAAGAGAGGGTTTTCTGGATGGCTGTGGTAGTGGCATGGTGGCAGAGGAGCTGGAAATGACCTGTAAGCTGAGACTGAGGGAGTGGAAGTGCAGTGGGGAAGTGCTGTAAGCAGGACAGGAGAGGGGGAGATGCAGAGGCCAAGTAGGCTTCTGAGCAAGCCAGGTGATGGCGGTGCTGGCCGCCGGTGAGCTGAGTGTGGAGGTGGGCATTCCTGTGAGACCAGCATCTGCTCACCCTGCTCATCCTGCAGATCCTGAAGCTTTTTGCTTGGGAGCCCTCCTTTGAGAAGTGAGTGAATGAGATCCGGGCATGTGAGCTCAAGAACTTGGTGAACTTCAGTTATCTGCAGTCAGTCTCTGTCTTCGTGTTCACATGTGCTCCTTTCCTGGTGAGTGACAACAGCCCTGGGGAGGGGTCTGCCTTCCTCTGAGCTGGGGCTGGGCTGTGTCCAAGGGGATGGGAAATATTTGGAACGCCATCTGGAGTGTTTCTGCAGCGAGGAAGGGGCTGGCTGGTGGATATAGTTTATGGTTCTGGTTGCTGGCGAGAGAGCTGTGGTGGAAAGGGGTCCCATCGGGGTGGTGAAATGGGGCCCAAAGGAGAACAGAAGCAGGAAGGGAACAGGTCCCCGGCACAACAGCACTGCTGAGGCCTTGGGGCAGTGTGAGGGTCTAGGCTGCACACAAACACACTGATGGTGGCTTTCCCTTATATCTGTCCTAGGTCTCCTTGGCAAGCTTTGCTGTCTATGTGCTTGTGGATGAGAACAACATCTTGGATGCACAGAAGGCCTTTACTGCCATCTCCCTTTTCAATGTGCTGCGCTTCCCCATGGCCACACTGCCCATGGTCATCTCCTCCCTGGTGCAGGTCAGGCCTCACGTAGGGCAGGGGGTGTAGGGGGATCCTCTGTCCAAGCCAGCAGTTGGGGCTCAGGTGTGTGATGGATCCCCAGCGGTCAGTGCACAGGACTCTGCTGGCGGTGGGGTGGGACAGGACTCACATGCATAACACAGGTTTGGGGCCCAGAGGTTGGGTGGGGATTGTGATGTGATGCTCTGCTTATGGGGCTCCTGCCAGCCCACCCAGCTGCGCCCCCGTGCCATCCTCATCCTCCTTCTACCATGGCAGGCCAATGTGTCAACTGCGAGGCTGGAGCGCTACCTGAGTGGAGAAGACCTGGACACCTCAGCTATCCACCACAACCCCATTGCAGGCAGGTGAACCTCCAGATTACTCCCTGTGGGCCTGAGGCTGGCCCAGCCCCGGGCTTTCCCTTCTCTGAGGGACATCTCTCTCTGGCAGGCAGTGCTGTGCGTTTCTCAGAGGCCACCTTCGCCTGGGAGCAGGATGGCAACGCTGCCATAAGCGAGTGAGTGCTCTGCTCCACATCAGGACAGAGGGCTGGGGAAGGGGAGGCTTTCTGTGTTACTAGCTGGGGAGGGCAATCACCCCCACAGTGCTGCACAGCTACACAGGCATGAGTGTCCCAGAGACACTGCCCTGTCCCACGCAGGAACTGACGGGTGACCTGACAGTGCTGCTTCCTCAGCCCTCATGTCTTTGCAGTGTCACCCTGGACATCATGCCTGGGAGCCTGGTGGCTGTGGTGGGGGCTGTGGGCTCAGGCAAATCTTCGTTGGTGTCAGCCATGCTCGGGGAGATGGAGAATATCAGGGGACACATCAACATCCAGGTGAGAGGAGCCAGCTGGTGCACAGGGCTTTGGGGCTGCCTGGGAGCTCATTGGGGAAGTAGAGCAGGACTGGCCCGAAGTGGTGGCTCAGGGCAAGGACAGGCTGCAGGAGGTGTCAGTGCTCAGGCTGATCTCTGACAGGTAGCTGTTCTTGTCTCTCCTTCCAGGGCTCCCTGGCCTATGTCCCCCAGCAGGCCTGGATCCAGAATGCCACACTGAAAGACAACATCATTTTTGGGTCAGAACTGGATGAAGCCAGGTATCAGCAGGTCCTCAAGGCTTGCGCCCTCCTTCCAGACCTGGAATTGCTGCCTGCAGGTGACCAGACAGAGATTGGAGAGAAGGTATCAGCCCTGGGCACTATGGGTTTCCGATAGCACCTGCAGCAGAGGTCAGAGCTGTTGCCCTGTGCCAGCCCCGTGTCCAGGGAGGTCCTTCCCTTCCCCCCAGGGAATCAACCTGAGTGGGGGCCAGAAGCAGCGGGTCAGCCTGGCCCGGGCGGTGTACAGCAACGCAGACATCTACATCCTGGACGATCCGCTGTCTGCCGTGGACGCCCACGTGGGCAAGTACCTCTTCGAGCACGTGCTGGGGCCAAAAGGGCTGCTGCAAAAGAAGGTGAGCACCCACACCCTCCAACCCACCACCCAGGCAGGCAAGAGTGGCATTGGCATGGTGTTAGCCATCCGAGGAAGTCTGAGGTTGCTTGCCTGGGACAGAGGGGAATCCTGCAGCTTTCACGTGGGGCTGAAGCAGGCAGGAGAGGCCTCAAGAGTCCCCAGAGGGGTACCCTGTGTCCTCATAGCCAGGCATTGCTAAACAGACAAGTCCCCAGGTGGGAGATGGAGAGCCTGCAGACCCATGGCTGGGGATGAGGGGTGCTCTGATGATCACTACCCTGCAACCCCTTTGTTGCAGACACGGATCTTGGTGACGCACAGTATCAGTTTCCTGCCCCAGGTCGATAACATTGTGGTGCTGGCAGCAGGGGCAGTGTCTGAGCATGGCTCCTACAGCACCCTGCTTGCAAACAAGGGGGCCTTTTCCCAGTTCCTGAACTTGTATGGAAATCAGGAGGAGGATGTTTCAGAGGAAAATACTGCAGGTACTGGGAACACAGTGGGGCTGTGGCACTTAGAGTGGCTGTGCATATATCCTGGGGATACAAAGGTCTGATGTGTCAGCCTGACCTGGCCCTATCCAGCCCAGCCCTATCCAGTGGTGGCTGCTGTGAATCCTTCTTAGCTTCTGGCAATCAGCAGCACAATAACTTCCTGACTAAGATTTGCTTTCAGGCATTATGTTCAACATTCAGCACTGGACATGTTTAACTTTTTTACTCCCTTTTTAGTTCATTTATTATGGGTCCCAAAATCTTATGTGGCGACAGGCTCCATGTTTTTGTGATGCTGGGGTCAGAAAGATTCTTTGGTTTGTTCTAAACATTCCACTGGATAATATTTCATCTTTATCATGTCCCCCAGTGGTATGGGGAGGAGTGGTGTCAGGTCAGGTGAGTGCTTACCCTGTCAGAGCTCAGCACAGTTATCCAGCTGCAGCCTGTTTATTCCCAGTATGTCTTCACAGGGCCCACCTCCACCTGCTCAAGGAGATGGTTCTAAGCTGGAGTGGTATGACCCACCAGATCTTTCACTACTAAACTATCACAAATCTCTGCTTGAAGTTTGGCCAGAGGTGCTGGGATAAGTCAGCAGGAGGGGTTGCCTCCATGCAGGCCTTTAGCTCTATGTCCCCTATCAGTTCTCCCTCCAGCACAATGTATTTCTTCCTCCTCCTGCTGTGCTGGTCTTGCAGCAAGGTTGGAGAAAGTGTGATATGTGGTGGTAGGACACAGCCTAGGCCTAGGTACGGCACAGAGCTGAGAGCAGCAGAGGTGTGGTGTATGGGATCTGCTCCTTCCTCAGTGCCTGACCCTACCTTCCCTCATCCCTCTGCTTGTCGCTGAAGCTTTAGCTGGGGATGAAGAGGAGGCTGATGAAGCTGTTGATCCTTGCATGGAGGAGCGCACTGAAGATGTCGTGACTCTGACCCTGAAGCGAGAGGCCAGCATCCATCGGAGAAAATTGAGTCGCAGGTGGGCCATGACCTGAGCTCTCAGCTCTTTCCTCTGCCACATGCACTGTTCCCTCAGAGACAGGGATCTGGGGGGGGCTTCCCAGGGAGTTCAGCTGGGAGCCTCCCTGCCTGCTCCTACCACAAGCTGCTCTGTGTCAGGAGCATCTGAATTTGCCTTTACTCACACTAGTGTGCCACAACCTTACTCTGCAGTCTTCCCTGAAACTTCAGCTGATGGCTAATTCTGCTTTTGGGAATGAGACTTTAATTTTATGGCTGCACATGCCTAGTGCTTCCAAAAGGCTTACTCAAAGCTGCCCCAGTTAGGAGATTATTTTCCAGAGCACTCCACCACCAGTGCAGCACAGGGATTGACCCCCAGGATATTAGGACCAATCTAACAGCCTGTGACTAATGGTACTCATCACCTCCCTGCAGCTTTAGTAAAAAGAGCACCAGTTCCCAAAAGAAGGCCCAGGAGGAGCCCCCAAAGAAGCTGAAAGGACAGCAACTGATCGAAAAAGAAGCTGTGGAAACTGGCAGGGTGAGGAGGATGGAGGGATGAAACACTATGCTGCCCTGGCTAAGTGCTGCCAGACCCTGACTGTGGCTCAGAGAAGCTGGTGTGGGCTTCCACAGCCAAAAGACACGAAGAACACACAGCTGCCTGGGACTGGTGGGTGGGGTGGTGGAGCGGAGCACTGTGGGCTGCAAGGTGGAGTCCCAAGGCTGTGCTGGGTGTCATTGCCTGCGGTCTGATGGGCTCAATTGGTCCCCAGGTGAAGTTCTCCATGTACCTGCGCTACCTACGTGCTGTTGGCTTGTGCTTTACCTTCTGGATCGTCATGGGCTACGTTGGACAATACGCCGCCTACGTGGGGACCAACCTGTGGCTCAGTGACTGGACTGACGATTCGGTGCGCTATCAGAACCAGACCTATCCCACGGAGCGGCGGGACCTGCGGATCGGTGTCTTTGGGGCGCTGGGGGTGTCACAAGGTGAGTGTGGGAGGAGAGCAGTTCCCACTCACCTCATCTGTGTGGTCCAGGAGGGATATGACTTGCAAGGCCTGCAGCCAGCAGTGCGGTGAGGAGCAGGGGACCCAGCATTTTGTTAATTTGCCTGCTGCTGCCTTCCTTCCAGCTCCTGGCTGAATTGTGGACACACACCGGTCTGAAAGCAGCATAAATTGTCCCATGTCTGTGTTGGCCCCTCTGAGATAATTTTCCTTAATCAGATTAGACCTAGTGCTAAGGGCCCAAGGCTTTCCAGTAGGGTTCACGTTCCTCCCCTGTGCTGGGGCGCAGTTGCTGGAGCCTCCCCAGAAGGGGTGCAGGATTATCCCAATGGCTCACTGCAGAGCTGCTGGCTTGGAGCTGCTTGGTGTGTCCATCAGGCCAAAGGGTTCCTCAGGCCAGTGTCCCCCGTGAGCTGGTGACAGCCCCATGCTCTCCTTGCAGCTCTCTTCCTGCTCTTTGCAACCATGCTGTCTGCCCGGGGCACCGTGCGAGCCTCCCGTGTCATGCACCAGCAGCTGCTCAGCAACATCCTGCGCGCGCCCATGAGCTTCTTCGACACCACCCCGATCGGCCGCATCGTCAATAGGTTTGCCAAGGTATGAGAACAGCCCAAACGTGCAGGTTTTTGTTCCACCACATCTGCAGAGCTTTGGGTAGTGGCATAACCCTGCTCTGTTGAGCACTGCACAGCCGAGCCCAGGAAAGGGCCAGGAAGGGACCAGGAGGACATGGGGATGCAAGGCTCACTGTGAGCCAAACCACATCCTGGGCTCTATTAGAAAGACAGTGTGGCAATCACAGGAAGTTGCCTCCTCTGCTCAGTGCTGAGGAGCTTACACCTGGTAACTGTGTCATGTTGGGAGTCACCTGGGCAAGAAGGATGTGGAGAAACAGAAGAGGGTCCATAGTAGATGACTAAGAGAGGTAAGAGCCGAGGGCTCATGTCCCACAGTGAGAAGTCCTTCTTGTTATAGACTTCTAGCAAAATCTACAATGTTTTCTATCTAAGTGATGGTCAAAAACAAAGAGAAAATGAGAAAGGAGGGAGAATACAAACAGGTAACTTCAAGTGTGCTGCTTTTCCACTTCTTCCTTTGGTACCATCTCTTGATTTTTGGAAATTAAATTTCTTCTTAAAATTAAGCCTATGGGCCTGCGTTTACTCTGAGTTGAGGGAGTATGTGATGCCCGGCTAGGAGATGGATGAGGACCAGCTGGGGACTTGGAGTTGGGGACCAGCATGGACCTGGAGTTTGCCCTGTGCCTCTTTTTGCTTCAATCACTGCTCCTGCATCCTAGGGCCTGATGAAGATGCAGTTCTTAAAGCTGGTCTGTGTAATGCGAATATTATAGGAAGTTTCTGTCACAGCATATGTCGTAGTTGAGATGGCCACAATACACAAAGCATAACCATACAATCTCAGAAAACTTTAAGCATTCACTCAAACAGAGTAATACCATATCAGAAGGCTTCAGGCATCTGCCCATACAGCATAACATCATATCACTTCAGAAGGCTGCAAGCCCCTGTTGATCTTGTTCTTTAGTGGAACCTTGTATATCCTTCATCTTACATGTTTTACACCTGTATGTCCTCTTTACTCTTTTGTGATTGGTCAGTGCACTTCAGCATTCCATGTCTCATTACCTTCAATACTGGTCACCTGTTTTTCACAGCTGTAGCCCCACTCCCAATTACCATAAACTGTGTACCTACGAGTTTCTCTGTTAACTCAGCTGTTCTCAAGCTAAGACCTGTGCCCCTAAATGAGGTTGTGACCACAACACCAATTCAGGATGATCTGATATTTTTGCAAGTGTCTGGCACTGTGTTACCACAGGAGTGTGTAGGAACCCTGTATGTATGAGGCCTTTGGGCTTCTTCTCTCTGGGGCCACTGACTGCTTCTCTATACTTTTTTATATGCTCCAGGACATCTTCACGGTAGATGAGACCATTCCCATGTCCTTCCGCAGCTGGATCTCCTGTTTCATGGCCATCATTAGCACACTGATTGTGATCTGCCTGGCCACTCCATTCTTCACTGTCGTTATCATTCCCTTAAGCATCTTCTACTATTTTGTGCTGGTGCGTAACTGGGCCCTGAGTGAAGCTTCTGCCCTGCTGAGAGCAGTACCTTGGTGGCTGCTGGGCTTTGTGTTGGTAACCAGTCTGTGTTGCTCATTTCAGCGCTTCTATGTCTCCACGTCACGCCAGCTAAGGCGTCTGGACTCTGTCACCAGGTCTCCCATTTACTCCCACTTTGGTGAGACTGTGTCAGGCCTTTCTGTGATCCGGGCCTATGGACACCAAGAACGGTTCCTGAAGCAAAATGAGATCACCATGGACATAAATCAGAAAAGTGTTTATTCCTGGATAGTATCAAATAGGTGAGTTTTACCACTTATGCCACAGCATAGTTTGCAGCACTTCTGCCCAGGGCTGCTGGATCCTGAGAGAGGTCCCTGGGATCCTGCATTCCTCCTTCTTCATTTCAGCATTGAGGGTCTGCATAGGTACTGGGGCGCTTTAGGATAGGGGCACCATCTGTGGCAATGGGACATTTTAGGGTGATTTTGAAAGCCAAAGTATGCTCCTCTACAAAGTGTCCAGAGGATGGGCAGGGTGAGCTGTGCAGTCAAGGGCTGAGATGCTCTGGGTGAGTTCTGGCAAGAGGGTGATCCTCCAGGCCCAGCAGGAGCACAATGTGGGCATTTTCTGGTTTTGAATCTTACTGCTAAATGATTTGGGTGTGTCAGGGTTGAATGTTTGGGGCTCTTCTGGTACATGGCATTACCAGCACAGGAGGTTATGTGTGAGACATGGACTGACATAAATGAACCTGCTTGCAGAATTGGCCACAAATGACCTGCTGTGTACATGCACCAATGTGTGCCATATGCACAGCACTGGGCTCGTGGCTAGGTGTGAGGGATGTTTGTGCTATTACTGGTGGGCTGTGTGCTGGGCACAGGCAGATGCCTTCCTGCCTCTCTCATTGCCCTTCAGCTGTCCTCTCCTGGTGCAGGTGGCTGGCCATCCGCCTGGAGTTCGTTGGGAGCCTGGTGGTCTTCTTCTCTGCACTTCTGGCAGTGATCGCTAAGGGCACTTTGGAGGGTGGCATCGTGGGCCTTTCTGTCTCCTCTGCTCTCAATGTGAGTCACTGAAAGCATTTTCTCATACTGGGACAGGGCTGTCTCTGGGATCTCTGGGCTGGTGGCAGGATGCTGCCCTACCACCAGCTCTGATCCATAGAAATGGGATTATCTGGGGTGTCCCATCACCGGGGGAGTGGCTATAGAGCCAGGGAAGCACATATTCATCCCAGTGTGAGTGGGATACTTGCTGTCATGGGGAGGAATATGGCCCTGCTGTGGATCAGAGATGCTGCAGCAAAGTTTTTAAAGGGCTGGGGAGAGGTGGGCTGTGTCTCGGCAGTGGAGCATTAGGGGCCAGGCCAGGTGTGCTCGTACCCAGGATGATTCCCTGAGCTGAGGTGGGAGGTGGCTGTTCCTGGGTGCCACTGAGCTCTGCACCCTCTGACTCTGCCATGCAGGTGACCCAGACACTGAACTGGCTGGTGCGGACATCTTCGGAGCTGGAGACCAACATCGTGGCTGTGGAGCGGGTCCATGAGTACGTGACAGTGAAGAATGAGGTGAGGAATCCAGGCACTGGGCAAACACCTGCTGCACAGCTTGGTGCTAGTCAGCATTGCTGAGTGAACCCCCCCTAATGCTCCTGTGCCCTCCCCCAGGCTCCATGGGTGACAAAAAAGCGCCCACCACATGGCTGGCCCAGCAGAGGCGAGATTCAGTTCATTGACTACAAAGTTCGCTACCGACCTGAACTGGACCTGGTTCTTCAGGGGATCACCTGTAATATTGGGAGCACTGAGAAGGTGCCTCTGCCCTCACTATGCTCTTTAACAGAGACTCTGTTAAAGTTGTTTCTTCTCGGCTTCAGTTCATGTGCTGGGGTGGGATGGTGATGGGATGTGGCTCCTGGGGACTTTAGCTGCAGGAAAGGAAACAAAGCAGACACTCTGGGTGATGGTAAGGGCAGGAAGGCCTGCCAGACCAAGATGGAGAGCATCTCCCCTGTTTTCTACAGCCCTGTCATCTGGTCTAAAGAGCTGCTTCCACAGGTTGGGGTTGTGGGCCGGACCGGGGCTGGAAAATCCTCCCTCACCAACTGCCTGTTCCGGGTGCTGGAGGCGGCTGGAGGGAAGATCATCATTGACAACGTAGACATAGCAACAATTGGCCTCCACGACCTGCGCAAGAGCCTCACCATCATCCCCCAGGTGAGCTGATCCCCACATTTCCACATCCCTCTGCTGCATGGCCCCTGCAGGCACTGCATGGCCTCAGTGCGTCCCTGGGTGCTGTGGATGTGCCAAAGGCCCATGAGCAGGCTGTCACCACATCCTTTGCCAGCTGCAGGCAGTGGTGTCAGCAGAATGTGGCCACACTTGGGGGCCAGGAGCCATTTCCCCTGCTACGTGGCTGTGGTGGGGCTGAACACAGTGCTGTTCCTGGCAGGACCCTGTACTCTTCACTGGAACCTTGCGGATGAACCTGGACCCCTTTGACCAGTACTCAGACGAGGAGGTCTGGAAGGCCCTGGAGCTGGCTCACCTGAAGACATTTGTGCAAGGCCTCCCTGAGAGGCTGCTGCATCTTGTGAGCGAGGCAGGGGAGAACTTGAGGTGAGCAGAGAAGCAGATGCAGGCTCAGCTCCCCTCCCTTATCTAGATCCCTGGAATATAAGCCTCCAGCAAAGTGGCTGTCCAGGGATGATGCACAGAAGCTTCTGGGAAGTGAAGATAGAAGAAAATGGCAGAGGAGTCAGGGCTTTTAGGGAGCTAGTGTGAGCCAACCCTTTTGTGGTGGCCCAGAGAGTAATATGGTGAGGAATGAGGTGCTCGGGGTGCAGATGGTCAGCGGGAAAAGGCCAGGGACAGTGCTGGGGTCAGAGCAGCAACAGGCAGTAGGCTTGCAGAAGGTCCGCTAGTGTTGGTCTAGTAACTCATGCTCTTCATTTTATCCCAGTGTTGGGCAGAGGCAGCTGGTGTGCCTGGCCCGGGCCCTTCTCCGCAAAGCCAAGATCCTCATCCTGGATGAAGCAACAGCAGCCGTAGATTTGGAAACTGATCATTTAATCCAGACAACAATCCGGAGTGCGTTTGCTGACTGCACTGTCCTTACTATCGCCCATCGCCTCCACACAATCATGGACAGCAACAGGTACCATGGGACAGTACTGCAGGGCAAATGGAATGGGGGTCTGAGCTCCTGCCATGGGCGAGAGATAGACAGCAGTGGAAGCAAGAATGCAGCCAGAGGGGCAGGGGTGGATGCAGACCCTGGGGCAGTAATACACAGGGAAGAGAACAAAAGGACAGTAGGGAGACAGTAGGGATGCCCATGCAGAACTTGTGCCTTTGTTGGAGAAACATTTTTTGGGATCCTTCTTTACAGCAACAGACCCTAGAAGCATTTGCTGTTGCCACGTTATGTGTGTGACCCATAGCACAGGGAGGAGGGCTGTGCCCTCACCACTGCTGAGAGCAGAATCACATGAAGTGGCTTAGGAGTGAGGGTTGGTGGGCTGTCAGCGCTGGCCCCAGCAGCGCTCTCCACTCAGATCCTGGGAGCTGAGGCCTCGTTCCCTTCTGCCAGGGTGATGGTGCTGCATGCTGGGCAGATTGTGGAATTCGACAGCCCCGAGCAGCTGCTCATGAAGCAGGGCATCTTCTCCGCGATGGCAAAGGACGCCGGCATCACCGCTGCAGAAAGCACCGCTCTGTAGGCGGAGTGCTGCAGGGGCCGGGCGTGTGCGACTGCTCCTCCCGCTGCCACTCACCCAGCTGTGTCTCCCACAGCCAGGCTGCCCAGCAATTGGCCTCTCTGCAGCGGGCAAGCAAAGAGGATGGCTTCTCTTGCTGTCCAGAGACAGAGCATCTGGACTTGAGCGAGCTGTTAACCTTACTACCACATCCTGCCTGCTGTGCACACAAGGGTCTGGAGCTGTGTCCTTTATTCCAGGCTAGAGGGGAAAAGCTATCTGCCAGGCAGGGAGATCATGACCTCCAGTGGGGGTGATCTTAGTTTTTGTACTTCACCATGCAAGGTGAATATACCTTAGAGATGCTTTAGCATTATGGAATGAAATTTACAGCTTAATCAAAGAATGAATGTTTTAATTTATTTACTTTTTGTAACTGTTTGTAGTCTTCCAACTACAAGGCTGATGTCAAGGCATATAAGTAAGCCTCAGTTTAGCTTTAAACCTGGTGAGTGCTTGGGTGGAGAGAGCTGCCAACAGAGGTTACACAGAGCTGGGCAGTCTAAATTGGGGGCCACAGCTCTACTCATGCAAAAACACTGCTCTGTAGCAAAATCAGGGCTGCCTGCCTGCCTGCCTTCCCCATGGCTACTGCTCCCTTTGATGGTATTGCAAATAAATGAGCCTCTCCCTGAGGTTATCACAACCACTTGTGGAGCAGATTTTGGGCTGTGGTTCCAGACTGCAAACCTGATGGTGGCAGCGACAAGCTGGAGAGCAGCAGGCACACATCTATGTACAGCCATGCACACACAAAGTATGGTGATTATTGTTAACAAACCCTTGACTCTTTGTTCTTGGGCCAGATGTCCTCATGCAGGGAGCAGGTGCCCACTTAGAGTAGGGCAACCATTCACCAGCCTCTAATGCCCTGGAGCCCCAGAGTCATGTAACACACAGCTGGGGGAACAGCACAGTTCAACCACTTCATCTTCATACAGACGATTCCTGTGTTTCCTCATGCCTGAGTTGCAGCTGGCACAAACACCAAGGCACTAGAATGCTGGATCCCACCAGAATGGAAATGTTGTTCCGGGAGGGTCTGCATGAAGGCTGCAGCACCTGCCAGCCACTCTTCCCAGGTCTCCCAATACTTGCAAAGGCATTTTCTATACCCAAGGGCAAATCTTTATTTTCAGAGCAGCAGTACAAGGGATACAAACACTGCCCTATGAAGGGAACCTCTCCCCTTCAGGACATGGCAGCAGCCATATCACACCCACCCAGTAAAAGGCACCACAGCCCTCCCAGGGATGATGGTCCTGCCACTCCAGAGTGTCAGCACCCCTCCCCAGTGCTGTGCAGGAAAGCATGGGTGAGGCAATTCTGGTCATACCCCAAAAAACAGGCTCAAGGACAGCTTGTGCTTTGCCTTCTATCCTGCCCCAGCCCAGAGCAGCCAGGTGGGCACGGCAGTGCAAAGATAGGTCCTGGGCACAGCCAATACTGCGCTGATAAGGGTATGATGTTCTGGGCTTCTGGCTCACCTGAAAGATGAGAACTTGATGGTTGCTAGCAGCAGCAGACCTTAGAAAGGCCAAGCCCCTGGGAGACCAAGCACGGGGAGAAGGCACCTGCTGGGGGCTTTGTTTTGAGGGTTTCAGAGGCCATACCCATACCAGGCCTAGAGCTCAACTACTCCCAGCAAACCTCAGAGCTGCTTCCCCAGGCAGTGTATGAATGTCCCACCCCAAGTCCTGCAGAGGCAGGCAAGACCAGGCTCCTGCTGCAGAGGAAACATATTCACAAAGTCTGGGTTGCTTTTAATACTACTCGACTAAAGACAATCTCCAGAAACTCAGCATTAGCCTTCCACAATTTAAATCTACAGCAGCTCCTCAGCCTGAGTCAAGCCCTACCCTTCTGGGCAAGTGACAGCCCCAAGCTTTGCTCCCCTGCTCCTGGCTGGACACAGGAGGCTCAAATACACCTCAGAGGTGAACTCACCCCTGCCCTCACACAAGCTGCCTGCTCCTGCCTACCTACCTGGCCAGCCCACCCTTCTTTCTCCCCTAAAGGGGCGATGGCAGCCAGTGTTTGGGGCTCAGGAGCACTGCACAGCTGTGAGAAGCACAGCCTTAAGGATGAGCAGTGGGGACTGCAGGGCTGGCCAGCCTCCCCCAGACCCTAGCAGTCCCAGCAGGAACAAGGCATGGGGTGCAGGCTCTGTCTGCTGCCTCACGTGTACTCTGTTTTCCTGATGTAACTTGAGGGCACATAGCCCTGCTTCCCGTGGGCCTCGGCCAGCCACCACTCCTGATTGCCTGTGATATCCTCAAACTGCAGGATCCTGAGTCTCTGGTTAGCTGACACACTCAGCTCATTGGTGTTTCGGCCTTTGAAGGTGTAGAGAGCGTAGTAGACCTGCCAGACAAGGGGAGAGCATCAGTTAGATGACAACACCACACAGCCACCCTCATCTGAAGCCTGGTTCTCTGTTGCTGGAAGCAAAGGCCTCATACCCCACCTCCTACACATTCCTCGTCACTGCCAAGGGAGGAGGATGATTCACTCCCCAGCCAGACAATTAGCCCTTGGCATCCCCAGCCCCATGAGGGTGGCTGAAGACTCACCTGGTTGCCCTCTGACTCGCTGTTCTCCAGCCCTGAGTCTCTGTCCTCCACCGAGGGCGTGGGCCTGAGATGTGCTTTGGTGGGGTGCCCGTTGCGAGAGCTGGGGCTGCAGCCCAGCTCAGGGCGGCTGTAGCGGCGCTGAGATGTCATGGTACCAGCCAGTGGAGCTGTCCTGTCACCAGAGCCAAGCTGGGGCACAGAGCAGGAGTCCACCTCCAGTGGGGGCTGTGGGGACTGGTACACATCTGCCAGGGAGACAGAGTCCTGCAGGGGCTTCTGAGTGAAGGTGACGGCCGCCCCACTGGGGCTGAAGGTCAGGGTGGCGTTGCTTTGGGGAGAGGAGCTGCTGTGCTCCGACTCGTTGGAAGAGTGGCTGCCCACAGAGACGTCTGACTGACTGCGGCGGGGGTTGTAGGGCTTCAGAAAGGAGCTGTACACAAAGCCTTTGGTCACTGCAGAGAGGGAGAGGAAGTGAACTCAGACAGGCACAGGGAGACCAGAGGAGGAGACCCACAGCAAGCACCAAGGGCAGGGAACAGCCACCTACCCCCATTGTCTATGAGCCAGCGATTCTGGCTGCCCATGGGGTCCTTCTTCTTGATGACGCCCACAATGTCTCCTTCCAACAGGGAGACATCCAGGTCCTGGGCAGCATTGAAATTGCGGTCTGCCTGGAAGAGGCTCTCTGGGGGATAGCGGGCCAGGAGGGCAGCTCGGATGTCATCCGACTGCAGGAAGTAGGCTGGCTGCAGAGGAACAAGGCAGGTGTGACTGGCTGTCCTGGGCTCTGCAAGCCCTGACACCAGGCAGTAGGAACTCACCAGGCCAATGAGGGGCTGCCGCCGGGCAGACTGCCGTTCCATGCTTTTCCTTTCAAAAGTCTTCTTGGGAGCTGCCTGGGACTCTGGGAAGAAGGTGAAGGCCTGGAGCTGCTGGAGGACTCGACTGTGCTCATCCTGGAAGATGGCAATGAGGTTCCCTTCCCTGCCAGACACCTTCAGCAACTGGAACCAGAGCAAAGTCGGGATCCGGTTAGGTGACAAGTCCTGAGAGAAGTGGCCAAGAGCTACAGCATAGACCATGACAGGGCTCTGAGTCCTGCCTGTGACTTGCATCAGACCCCCCCAGGTTTGCAGTCCTGTCTGGACTCAGCTCTAAGTGGCCCTCAAACTTGTGACCTAAGATTCTCCCAGGTGAATGTTCTCCTGCCACTGTTCCAAGAGCCTTCTACACACAACTGCAACATAACCCTGCAATTCCTGCCCCAACACTATCCCACAGGAGCCCTCCACAAGTCACCTGTGGCCTGAAACTGCAGTAGCAGCTTCCCCCACGACATGACAGGTCCCAGTGAGGCTCAGGGACAAACCCTGCACAGATTAGTGCTGCTCTGAGCCCAGGGCGCTGCCTGCACTATGACAACCCACCGAGAGCAGGGGTCTGAGCTCCTCCAGTGCCAGGCGCACGAAGTCGCAGTGTGCCTCGGCATAGCCCTGCACGCAGCTGGCAAAGAGCTCCTTGGCGAAGCGCAGGAACTTGGGCAGCTCGTCCAGCAGCTGGGCATTGAGGGCCTCGTAGTTGTTGCGGGCTGACTGCAGCTCCTCCAGCGTTCGCTTGTCCTTCAGCTTCTCCGCTCGCTCGGTGCAGTTGTGGAAGTCGAGCAGTTTGTCGAAGCGTTTCTGCACCAGCTTGTGCGGCCCCGCAAACATGCTCAGCAGCTGGCTCAGGGGCGAGATCACCAGCCGCTCCGTCCGCTCTCTCTGGTGGGCAGAGGTGCAGTGAGAAGGCGAGACAAGGTGCTCTCTCCCACTGTGAATACCAACAGCTTGCTCTCCAGCACCCAACCTCCCCAGGACAATACAGTGACTGTCTCCTGGTGGCAGCCACTGGAGCTCCAGAGGTCCCTTCCAACAGCAATTATTCTAGAATCTTACAGAATTGTGCCAGCATGGGTAACTCTATGCAAAGTACCTGAGCCACTTGCATAAAGAGCTGTAGCATTTCAGGTAGGGCTGGAAACAATGAATATCTAACAGGCACAGTCACAAACTGCCAGGCACCAAAGCTCTCAGGAGGGCAGAACTAAACAGGAATGCTCACAGCTCTCCCAGGTTACTCTCCCTGCAGCCTCCCAGGGCCTTCTCGTCTGTAGCAAACCCCCAGGTGGGCCTCAAAGGGGCACAAGCCTCACTCACAAAGCTGGAGAAGAGCTGGTCACTGATGAGACGGTTCACTTTCTGGAACTGGTCCAAGTCCCCACTTCCCTTCTCTGTGCACAGATCCCACATGCTCCCTGCTGCCAGTGCCTTCATACATGCTGACTCCTGCACCAGGGAGACACAGCTGAGCCATTCTTGCTGCCCAGAAGGAGCTCCCAGGGCAGCCCAGACCACCCAGTCCCAACAGAGCTGAGGCAGGAGCCGTGGCCAGAGGCACTGCAGGGACACACCATGCAGACAGGAGGGGCAGTGCATGGTGAGCCCCACAAGCCTGGCATCATACCCAGACTGGCTCACCCGGACATGCTGCAGGTAGAGGGAAAGGTCTCGGATGAAGGACTTGATCAGACGCTCCTGCATCCGGAAGTTTTTCTCTGTCTCTTCAAAGGCTTCATCCTTTAGCTGTGAGAGAAAGTGTTTCATGGGAGGTGATGCAGGACTCAGCACCTCCCAGACTACAAGATGTGGGGCCCTCCTGCCCAGAAGCTGGACAGCAGAGATGGGTGGTTCAGACCCTAAGCTCACTCTGCCTCGCTGGCCTGGATGAGAGGTGGATGGGGGGAAGGGGTGTGGAGGGACAGCAGATACTTGTGGAGAAGCACTGCAGGGTGTAAGTGCACCTGATGCACAGTACCTGGGGTGCAAAGCCTGTGAGATGCTTGAGGTGGCTGCTCACACGGTTGGATTTCTTGATGATAGAGTGGAAGTTGAGCTTGGAGATCTTCTCCATGAGGCTATCCTCATCCCCTTTTCTGTACTTTACCACTAAAGAGATTGACATAGAAATCAAAACCCTTATAAGCACACACACGCATGTCTTACACTGCCTCATCAACAATCACCTTGTTAGTTCTCCTTTTCCCCAAGCCTCTGTAGTCCCAATAACCCCACATATCATTACAGAATGGCTTGGGTTAAAGTGACCTAAAAATCATCTAGTTCTAAGCCCTCTGCCATGGGCAGGGACATCTACTAGACCAAGCTGCTCAAAGCCCCATCCAGCCTTGTCTTGAACACTTCCTAGGGTGGAGCATCTGCAGCTTCTGCAGGCAGCCTGATCCAGTGCCTTACCACTCTCACTGTAAAGACTTTTTCCTTATATCTAATATAAATCCTCTCAGTTTAAAACCATTATGCAGCCCTATTACTGCATGCCCTTGTAAGATATTGTATCATAACCTCCCATCCAATCCAGCACTGCATCACCTGCTTGGTTCTTGAGTTGCCCTACAGTTTGTAGACAAACCATTCAAGCTCTTCCACAGGATTATGCACAGTGCCAACATAAGATGCAATAGGAGATGACGTACAGTAGTCTCTGGACATACAGAAAGTGTCTATATTGCTTCTTTAGCAAATACAAGCAATCATTACATGCAGCCTCTTGTCACCTCAGCTTCAGTGGAGCTATGAGGAAAGATTAAAGCCCCCACAAACTGGGGGCTTTCAAGGGAAAATGGAGGGTGGCCAACAGGCATCAAAGGGAGTAGTTTTCTCCCTCTGTCCAGCCCCAGGGAGGCTACACTTGGGTACTCTGTCTAGTTTTGGTTCCCAAAGGCCAAGACTGGGAGAACCACATCTCGTAATCCACGAGGAGAGCTGGGGGAGCCAGGTGGGCTGGACGTGAGGAAGAACAGGATGATCTGCTCACACCTAGCAACTACTTGAAGGGCAGTTACAAGGTGATGGGGCCAAACTTCCATAAGCAGTGAGAGCTCCCCATGGCCATGGCTGCCAGCTAAGGCTCAGTGGCCAGCAGACACTGACCTCAGCACACCCACTCCTGTCTCTCTGTGCCCAGCACTGCCCAGCTCCTCACCCAGGTCCTTCCGGCGCTTGTACTCATTGATGTTGACGTTGATTTCTTTGACTGCGAGGACAGCAGCCGTGAGTGGTGCCTTATCAGGGTGAGCCTCAGGGGTAGCACTCAGCAGCTCCATCAGCAGCAGTGGGTACCGCATCACCCTCTGCACTGGCTTGATGAGGAAGGAGCCCAGGTTAATGTAGTTTGTGCAACCCCTGGAAAGTCAGGACAAAGGAGATATATCAGGTGTCAGTCTGGCTCTGCTACACACATTCTGCCCCCTCAAACTAGTGCCAACCAGTCCTGGAACTCCAGTGCCTCTAAATTCACTGTACTCCCTACATCAGGACACCCTTACATCCAAATTCATTTCACTTCTGAACTCCTGGTGCTCTCAAATCAACCCCAGGTTTCTGCTCCTCACTCACATTTCAGATGCTGTTTCACCAACCAACTGCCCCATCTGTCCCCCAGTGCAGGACAGACTGACCGGAGGACTGCAGTCACTGCAGGGCTTTCCTGGCTCCCTGAGGCTGAGGGTTCCCAATTCCTGTTTCCTGCCCAAGACTTTCCCTTGCCTCATCACTTGTGCTGCCTACCTGTGCAGCCCACCCCCTGCCCCTGCTGCAATTATGCCACAGACACCTCTCTCGTCCCTGCTGTGCCTCCAGAAGGCACTGTTAGGGCACTCCAGGGCACCCCAGCATGCACCCAGCCTATGGCAGAAAGTTATTTACAAGGGAATAGCCAGACCAACACAGACAGACAAGCAGGGACTAAGAGGAAGTACTCACCATTCACTGTACAGGCTCCTGCCGGCCCACAGAGTGCCAAAAAGCAAAGAAAAGCAAGGGTTAATGGGGTGGCAGGTGTGCAATCCCACAGCCAGTGTCTATGCTGCCCAGTGAGGCTGCCAAGGCAGTGGGCAGCCCTGTCCTCCCAGAGCCGCCATCGGCACTGCCGGCTCCCAGGGCAGTTACCTCCAAAAGCTGGAGCCCTGGCACCGGCTGAGCCAGCTCCTTCCTCAGCAGCCGTGGTGGCTCAGGGTTTGGGGAACAGGAGCCCTCAGTCCAGGACATGCCACCTTCTCTACACATTGGTGGCTTCTATGCATATTATAAGGGGGTCTACAGGTCTCCCAGCACGTGTTCGTTGGGGCAGGGGCCATTTGAACCCAGAGCCCAATCAACTATGCAGTGCCACCATCAGACCCTCTCCAGTCACTACCTGAACTATCCAAACACTGCTGAAGAGAGCCAGGGATGTTGGAAACTGATCCCCCTATCCCAGCCTAGTGGCTGACACGGCCAAAGGCTCAAACCTGAGGCTATCCAGCAGGTCCAAAAGTAGTTTCTGCAACTTCTCATCCTTCTCGTAGGTCTCCAGCAGTGCGATGGCCTCATCATGGTTCTGGCAATACACCCTGTAGACACTCTCCAGCTCTGCACGATGTGTCAGGAACACAGGTCCTGAAGACAGCAGCAAAGCAGGACTTCATTGTCTCCTGGTCCCCAGCTGCCTCCAGAAACACTGGTGTGTCTCTTGATAAGACATCCAGTGTCCTTGTTCCACACACACAGGTCAAGAAAACAGTGCTACTACAGCATGCAGGACCCCTCCTCATCACTCGCCAACACAGAGAGCTCAATCAATCCAGGTCTCCCAGGGGGAGTAGTGGAGACACTGGTCACAGGAACCACAGAGCAAAAGCACAGGCAGCCCAAGTTGTGAACTGCTCAAGCTGGCAGCACTTTGGGGCAAAGGGCCAGGGACAGGCACAGTGTCTGAGCACAGTGAACCCCTGGGGCAACAGATCTCCTTGGCTTCACTGTTGGACTGATGAGTGGCGATGGGGACTAGCTGACATTTAAACTGTTATGCTCTGACACTAGCAATGCCCATCCCAGCCTGCTGAGAAAAGGTAACAGCAGAACGCATACCGATGGCATCTGTAGCCTCCAAGGTGGACAGCAGCTGCTTGGAGAAGTTTATTACCATGTGGATGTTTCCAAAAAGGCCCTCAAAGTCTATGTTCTGCATCTAGTGAATGGGAAAAGAGACGTCTTGGATGGGGAACATGTCCCAGTTAGACTCAACAGCCCCCCCATTGCCCTCCTGCAATCCATCAGAGGAGGTCACAGCAGGCACCTGGTGTGACCTCCTCTCATCACAGTGACTCCTGTACATATTCTCTTGTCCCCCAGTTCATTGAAACTCTCACTCTTTATGTGTCCTTCTCTTTCCCAGCAATTCCACCCCTCCCTCTGCTCACCTGGTTTTCTCTTTTTCCTCCCACTAAATCTGTCCCCATGCCAAGACCCCATATCTTATTTCTCCTGTCAATGAATTTAACCTATAACCAAACAAAGAGAAACTTTTCTTGCACCAAAAGACTTGCTGGCAGGTCTCTCAATCCCAGCAAGGATGAGGGCTTACCAGGATCTCAGAGCACATGGGCTTATTGCAACAAGTGCAGGGAACTGTGGGAACCACCTTCCTCCCCTCGGAACAGCTTTAATTTCCTCTGTGCGTTCCTGTGCTGCATAGTCTCGTCTCTGAGAGCTAAATGGCCTCAGTGTTCTCACCCCAATCCACCAGTGCTGCACCACCGTTCCCCCTCCTTTCCCAGCCTACCTGTGCCTGCTGCAGGGGCACCATGATCCTCTCCACACACATCTCCAGGTCTCTGATATAGTCCCGCTCCGTCTGGAGCAGTTCCTCAATAACCTTGGCCCTCTTCTCCAGCATCCTCTGCTCTGCGCTCTCAGTGGCGGCCGAGGACGGCTCCAGGGATGGTGTCTGGGAGGACAGGAGAGTCATCTCTGCGAGACAGATAATCGAGATCAGCATGCTCCAGCAAGGAAACAAGGCCAGGAGACAAACAGCACATGCAACCCATGAGACTGAGACAGCACTACTGAGAGTCCAGGGGCCTTTCCAGAGGGGCCATCGCAGGGCTGCAGGGAGACCCGGCTGCCCCCACGCCCACCCTCGCAGCACCGGGGGCGCCGCAGAGCCCCGGCACCGCGCGGCGGCCACAAACCCGGCTCCACACGGGCTGCCCCGGCACCGCCGGGCGGCTCCGGGCAGCTCCCGAGCCGCAGGGCAGCCCGCTAGGCAATGGCGGCCGCCCCTCCCTCGGGGTGGAACGGGGTCTCCATTCTCCCGGCCCGGGGCATTTCCATCTCAATGGCCCGGAGGGCCCCGCAACGCCGCTGCTGCCGCCGGCAAAGCCTGGAGCCGGAGCCCGGGGCTGCGGGCCGCCCTCCTCGGCCCCGTCCGGAGCCCCGCGGCCGCCTCCCCTCCTGGTTTTCGGTGCCACCTGCGGCCCGGGCCGGCCCAGCCCCCTCCGCTTCCATCGAGACGTTTCGTCCCGCGGGCTCCCGGCCCCGCCGCTCTCCGCCCCGCCTGCCTGCCCCGCAAGGCTGCGCCCTCGGAGCGAAACCGCGGCCGCAGTGCTCTGCCCGACCCCTCCCTGGTCACCCTCCGAGGCCGGCAACACTCGGGTCCCCCCATTTCAGGGCAGCACGGAGCCCCTTGCAGCGCCGGCCTGCCTCGGGTACCCCATTTCATGTCAGTGGCTGATTCCACAAATGCGCCGTCTGCTACGGAGCCCCAGCTGCCCTCCATCAGCAGAAGAGTTGCAGACATGCCCCAGTTCAGACGTTTCTAGGAGTGTTTTTGCAGGACAGGCATTTCCAGAGGTCCCTGACCTCTCCAGTGACAGCGTCAGACAACAGAGGCTCAGCCCTGCTTACTCCCAGGGACCCCCAGAAGGGCTCGGGACTTACCCTGGTACCACAGGACCGACTGTGCACAGCCCCAAGAGACCCCCTTGCTCCCAGCCACTTCTGCCCAGGTGCTGGGCAGGCTGCAAGCAGCCCCCAGCCGTGTTCCATGGGGTGGTGACAGTAGCCAGCACTGCAGCAAGAAACATGGGATGGGAAAATTGCTGCCTCAGCTAAAGCATCCTGTCCACTGCTCCCCCAGGCTGGGATCTTCACACCGAAATAATTTGAGAAAGAAAAGACACCCAAGATGAGACACTGACTCAGAAACCATGCTAGCTAGCCCTTTTGGCCCTTCCCATTGCAGAGCAGCCTTGGCAGAAACCAGGAGCATCAGCACCAAACAGCAAGTTCTTACAGCTACGTGTGCTGAGGATGAACCACTGTGTCTCTCTGCAGAAAGAGCAACTTCAAAATCATTCCCAGCGGCCAGCCTGGCAAATGGGAAACCCAGTTGAAACACAGATGCCCTCAATGTGGGAGGGAAGATACCCATCTCTCTAAGCTGGCATCTCTGCTGCCCTGCCTTGAAATCTAGCCTGGGGAGAGGCAAAACAACCAGCTCCATGGAGGATTCAGTGACACAATCAGCAGCACACTTAGTAGGTAATCACTGGGAAGAAAAGGCCCGACTGATTCCTACTGGCAAGTATCCTTAAGCCTAACCCCATGAGACGCTGTCTTGGCTTTCCAACAGGCTCCAGTGATGAACTTTATCAACTCAAATGCAGCAGGAATCCACAAGGAGGGCCTCAGAGCAGATGCTGGGTTTAACTGGTTTTGCTCTTTGCATTTGCACAGCATCTGCAAAGTTTCAGGAGCAGACTGGGCTCTGCTGTGCAAGGTCCACCACAAACATCCACAGGGATATCCCTAGACACAGCACTTGGAGCCTGAACAGGATATGAGCAGAAAAACATACAGGAGGGACAATTAAACACTAAGATAATACGGTCAGCAGGTCTTTGTGGCTCAGAGAGTTAATGAAGTAACAACAAATGAGTTATTTTAAAGAAGGCATGGCATTTGTTTTGAAGGAGAGCAAGCTCAAGTGGGAAGGCAGCCTGGATGAAACAGGAAGGTGTTAATTTGCAATGCAAACAGGTGTGTGAAACCCAGAGGGGGTGGGTGGTGAGATGATACTACTGCAAGGGGTGGGCTGGGAAGAATCTTGAAAATGAAGACAAGCCAAAATCCCAGCCAGAAATTACCCATGTAGCAGCATTTGGGAGGACAAATGGAAAATATTACAATTGCTTTTGTCAAAGAACAGAATTTTGTATTTAGCTCCAGGCAAAATGCCGCCACCTTAAGTTATGTACAGGACACCTCAAGAGTTTACTGCACCACCAAACAACCCTGCTGTGTTCCCAGCCTTAGCCATAGGTAAATTGCACTCAAACCATGTGTTTGGCTCCAGCTCTCCAAAACAGCACTGGGGATGCCCAGCGCTGCTGGCAAATGCAGCAGCTCCCCATGCTCCACCAAGCAAACCCCAGGCAAGTAAATCCAGGTCAGACCCTTAGAGAAAGTACCCTGTGACAAGGATTCAAGCCACACTTGTGGGATTGCCAGCTCTGTGACACCTTTCTTTGGCAAGTCTCAAGTCCCTGCCTATGGAAGGGAAATTAAAACCTTCCCTGCTCAGATTTTAAGCCCACAGTAGTCATCAGCTCAGCCTGGATGACCTGGCACAATGCTGGGCATCAGTTCTACCCCAGTATCAGTATTTGCATGATTTTGAGAACTCATACAAATTAATTCTTCTCTGGCCTCCTTGCTCTTTCTCAACATTTCAAGACTCCTTAAAAAACAAGGCTACGGTGCAGTGAAGTTTCCAAGAACTCTTGTTGTTTATCACTACTCCAGCATCCTCCTTCAGCAACGAACTCAAAAGTTGTCCTACTTCTTTCCAAACACTTGCAGCTCAAAATATTAAAATACAGAATTTATTTGTAATATTTAGGTCTTATATCTGACCAATATGTATTACTTAGTGTTTGTTTCTGATACATTTTAAAAACTCTCACTTTTTGTATTTCATACTCTGCTAATTGTCATGAATTTCTTTTTTCTTGTTTGTCACACATTCTTGTATGTCTAATAAGAGCTTTCCCTAAATGAGGCTTATTACAATTTCACAGCTGTGGATTTTGGTCACCTAGTAAGTATTTTTTAAACACATCCCCATTTTACTACACAGATTTTTTTATTTAGCTGTTTACTTTCAATTTGATTCATCATGCCCATCAACTTTGGAGATGCTGAGACACACCACAGATTGAATGAGCCTTGTTGGCCTGCAGGAATATGATTTGTATTTTTAATGAAGCCAACAAATTCCAATCCAGTGACAAATTCATGTTTACCCATGACACAGTTGCCAAATAGGCATTCAGAAATACATTTCCAAAAACAATGTTCTCAACCACAATTTTCAGCGATTCAGATTCTGTTCTCCCGTTTCTCCTCGGTTTGATAGTCTGAGCCAGCCTCCCAGGAGCACCTGCTTTTGAGCTTTGCTAGTAGCTCTGCTGGACCCATGAGAGACCCAGCAGCAGCTCCTAACCCAGGCCAGGCGATGAGGTGTGAAGATACAGCACACTCCCACCTCTGCCCTTCCTGGGGAGGCTGTGGTCTGCTATTGCAATCACACGGCTCATACTGCTCATCTGAGAAATGCCACTGCCATCAACTTTCTTCCAATTAATGAAAACTTTGAATAGTTATTACCCAACCTCCTTGTGGGAGCGCACATGCAATTAGAGGTTTTCCCTGCCCCACTCCGAGCAGACTCGACCCCCAAAGACCAGATCCAAGGGGATGCGTGTCCACCACGCAGCAGAGCTCACCCGAAGGTGCGCATCGGCCGCCCGCTGCTCCTCAGGGCTCACCTGCAGCATCCCGGCGGCTCGGCAGCCCGCGGGCGCTGCCGCTGCCTGCGGAGGACGCGCCGGGGACCAGCCCGGCAATCTCCGGCGGAGCTGCTCCAGCCGCGAGGCAAGCCCGGCCCCGGGCACACAGCTCAGCACAGCCGAGCAGTGACTCAGGACAGAACAAACCAGCTGCAAATATTTGAAGTATGTGGAGGCCAGGAGGGGAGGAGCCACTGCCGACCACGAGACGGGGGGGAATGAAACTAGGGCAGGGAATAATTAATCTGAGCAAAAGGCTAAACTCGCTGCCAGGAGCAGGATCTGGCTGGGGTGAAAACTCTTACTCCAGACATTGGTAATACACCAGTGAGCTGAACAGGGGCAGAATAGGGATGCTTCTCCAGGACCATTGGAGCAGCTTGGTGTCCCAAACATGTCTAATGCAGACACTGCTTGGTTGGGATGTCTCTATGCCAGGTAAAACCACAACCATGGCCCTAAACCTCCTCTGGTTGCCCAGACAGCCCCATGCATTCAGTGTGGGCAGAGGATGATTCCAACCCTTGACACAGAAAAAAGTGAAGTAATACGATGGTGTGAAACAGCTAAGCTGCTAAAACTGAGGCAGGGCATCAACAAAAGTGTGAGCAAAACCAGTGATGGACAAAAGAATGAAAGCTGAAAGTTCTTTAAAAGGATGTTTTAAATATACAATCCAAAAAAATGTGAAGAGAACAATACTGATGAAAAGTCTGTCCTGCATCTGTTTTTCAATAAAGAAAGCAAATATAAATATATAAATGAACACAGTAAGCCAGATAATAGATACACCACAGAAAAATGAGAAAAGAAAGACATAGAGAAAAATCCATGGATGGTAGAATTCAGTTTTCATCTTTTAAATGATGAAATAAAATGCTACTTTATAGTGGACCTTTATTTCTATCTAGGACAAAGGAAATCCTACAGTGACACAATCCCACAAGTAAGCAGAAAGATTATGGTTTTTTGGCAAACCTGGCAAAAAGGTAGAATTATACAATAAATCTTCTGCTTATTTATTTCTAAAAAGCAAAAGTAGGAAAAAAAAAAACAAAACAAAAAAACAAAAAAACCACCTTGAAAATCCACTGCCAGTGGAGTGGAGACTATCCAGAAAAGAAGGCATTTCTAAACAGGTTCTCCAGATACTGGATTTTGTTAATCCCACATAATAAAGTAAATGGAAAATCACTGCTGTCATGTAGAGAAGTGAGGATCAATTCAACAGGATCACAAATAAAGATGAGGCATATGAGTCACTGAGTGATCCAGGGTACCCTGAATAAGATGGAATTATTCAAACCAAGCAGGTTTAATGCAGACAAATGCATTAATGTATTAATGAGAACAAGAAACACAGCCACATGCAGCACTGTATTCTGGGCAATAATTTTTTGGCTTGATCAGACAAAATTCAACAGGGCTTCCCTGAATGTAGCAGAGGACCACTGGGGTTTTGGACAAGGGCACAGGAGCATACAAAGGTAAACTAGTGCTGGCACCCACCCAGAATGCCTCACCCAGCTCTGAAGTCCACTGTTTTAAAAGAGTCTGAACTGAAAAATGAGTGAGCATCAGGAATAATAAACACTTAAAGGTCTTCCTGTGAGTCTTTGACATGGGTATTTTAAGACTCCATTCACTATAAAGAATTGAAGACTGAAAAAACACTTAATTACAGTACCTGCCTGAGAAGAATATCCGTGAAATAAAAAGCTCTAACTGAGGAGAAGAAGGTTGGGGTTCAGAGCTGAAATGCAACACATTAGCATGCAAAATCTTTAAGAATGATGGTGACTAAGCAGCGAAACTATGACAGGTGGGTTCTCCTGTTGATGTGTCAGGCAGTCATATCTGAGTCTTATCCCAGAAGAGGTGCTCTAACCAAGCAGCTGTCACCCAGTTACACCGTACAGAAATCTGTAAGAAGTGTGATAACCCTGGAAACAGAAAAGATCTCTACTGGCTTGGAAGTATTCAAAGCAGGCCAGATGGGGCCCTTGGCAACCTGATCTAGAGTGTGGCACGCCTGCCCATGGCAGGGGCATTGGAACTAGATGCCCCTCTAGTTCTCTTCCAACCCAAACCATTCCACAATTCTGTAGTCTCTACTGGGGCTTTAAAGTCTCAAATTCTGTTACCCAGAGGATGGAGGAGGAACCTGTTAGAGAAGTAAACAGCATTGGAAAATGTGCCTGGAGCACACGCTGAGAGAGAACCAGAGCTGACTTTTCCCTGCCAGCTGCACAGGAGGTGTCTGCTGCCAAGCACAATGGGAGCTCTTTTGGGGAGGTGCTGGTGGGATCTTACACTGAGGCAGCTACAGCAGCAAAGCAGTACATGCCTAGGAGAGCTGTTGCTAATCCAGCACTGTGCCCCAGCAGGACAAGAGGAGGAAAGTTACAGACAATTGCAGCCAGAAAAAGGCCACAGGATGGACAGACAGCATTTGAAATACTTGGAGCCTTCATCTCTCCTGTTCTATTGTGAGACACTGGTGCAGATGATGAGGGTATCCTGCCCTGCACCTCTCACAGCCATTCCCATGCCCCTGAGCCTGACACAGTGGAGAAGAATCCTGTAATCCTGATAGCATAGGCTTTCACTTGGCATCACAGTCTGTCCCTTCAACTCTTGCAAAAGCTGGAGCAGCCAGCACTGCTCCAGTCTCCTAAGGCGTTGTGGACCATTTCCCATCCCACTCTGTTCCTTGCCTCGTCCTGGCTCCCCTGCTGCCCTTTGGACATCTTGGCACCGCAAAGCCTCTCCCTTTCCTCACCCTGGGGACACAGCTGAGCAAAGTCCCACCCTTACAGGGTGGCCCGAGAGAGCAGAAATGCAGCCATTGGAGCTGCTTAATCAAGTATCTCCAGAGGACAGATTTCTTGCTAAGGCAAAGGTAGGCACTGCCTCCAGCTTTTCCATCACTTTGGCTGTTGCAGTTTTCCTCTCCATTTCAATCCCACTTCATGGAGAATTCACACACACAGCTATATGAGACAGATGCTGGCAGAAAGGGCACAGGAACAAGCAAGTTTTCAGACACATGGAGGCCTGTCCATCAAGAAGGGCTCCTTCTGTCCCTTGCCCAGACCCCAGCACCTTGCTGCCACTTCTCCTCAACCCCCACCAATATTCTTGCAATCAGAAGCCAAGCTGCACAAATCTGCAGCTGACTCTGATGCAGCCACAGCATCAATGGAAGGATTTCACCCATGCCAAGACAGCCTAAGACTTCCACTTTGGTAATTCTGCAGCTCCAGGGTGCTATTTGATGGGACTGGAGACCTGGGGATGGCTTGGGGACCCAGAACACAGGGCATACAACTGTAGCACAGGCAAGGGACCACTGCAGTAGTGACAGTGCAAGAGATTCCCATTGGTGACAGGCTCTCAACATGCAGGTGCCTGGTTATCCTGCCCAGGTGAATTATGCAACTCTGAGTACTTGCTCTCTGCATAGGTCTGAGAACTTCCACAGCTTCCTCTATCTCCTGTTTCGTGCTGCCTGTGAACAGCTGCCACACTCATGCTCAGGGTCAGGAATTGGTTCCTACACACAGAATCTATTAATGAGGGGTTTTAAAGAGGCAGTGGGAATAACCCCAGCATCTCACCCTCTCCCTCATGAGGAACCTCCTCAGAGCCCTGAGAGAGCAGACAAACCAGGGCCTTAAGTTTTAGGGTGTACCTAAAATATGCAGGAGCAACAGAGTCTGTGCCACCACCTGTGCTTCCCTCCCACCCGGGCCTCCGCAAAATCCCCTTGCAGAGGCTGCACGAAGGAGTGACGGCCATGATGCTATTTCACTCAGTCCCAGGGAGCAGCCTTCCTGTGAGAGGCTGTCTGTGCTGGCCACCTACATGTACCACACTCCCAGCGCTGCCCTGGTGCTCGGGCAGGGTGAAGGCACACCCAAGGGAATTGCCCACTATTTCCCCGTGTACCTGGGTTTTTCTTCCTGGTCTGCACAAACTCTGAGTGCCGCAGGGCACTGGGAGCCGTCCGTCTGTAGAAGCTGTTTCTCTGCAGCACAGAGCCCACCCTGTTTGCTTCCTCGGCCTCCTGCTCCCAGACCTGGCTCCAGTCTGGCCGGCCTGTGCGTACCCTCGAGTGCTCTGCTCCACTGCTGCTCTTGGCTGCCATCCCAGGCCTTGGGACTTCTCCTTCCAGCTCCCCACAGCCATCGGAGTCAACGACACACGTCTCCAACTGTGTGCAGCCTGTAGCTGACCCCAGGTTCACACTACCATCTCCCAGGGACCTGACCGCAAATGCAGGAACTTCACAAGCTCTCTCTGGACTGCTGTGGTCCATGACATGGCCTTTGGGCCTCCTCTGCTGTTCAATGTCTTCTTCATCTACTTGGTCCCTGGTACCTGCACGTGGCCTTTCCTGCTCTCTATATGCTCTAGGGTTTCCATCATCTCTGTACCACTTTTCCCCTTCCCTATATATTTGATTACCTCCATCCTCTCTATACTGCCTTCTCCTCTCCCTATATTCCCCAGAGTCCCTCTCCTTCCTGTGGCACTGTTCCTTTTTCCTGTAACGTCTTCCATGCTCACTGTAGGCCCTAGGATCTCTGTAGTCCTGATACAACCTTCCCCCCTCCCTACAGTCTCCAAAGCCTCTATCATCTCCATATTGCTTTCCCCTCTCCCTATACTGCCCAGGTACTCTGTCCTCTCTGTTCTGCCCTCCTCTTATCTCAGAACTGCAGTTTCTGTATTGAACACCCTCCCTCTCATACACCCTGTAGTTTCTGTCCTCTGTATCCTGTCTTTCGCCTTCCCAAACATTGTCTGCTCTCCCGCAGTTCAGGTACTGCATCTGTCCCTTCCAAAAACCTCCATTCCTGCTCTGTTGGTCCACGGAGATGTCCTCCTGTCTCCTGGAACTGTCCCAGCCACTGTGTGCTCCTCGGCTGCCCGGGTACGGCCTCCTTGTCGCCCTGGGTCTGTCGCTGCAGCCAGCCACGTCCCGTCTCTGCACAGCACAACAGTCCTCATATTCCCAGCTGAGGAGCCGCGGTTCCTGTCTCGGATCCTCCATGCAGCGTTTCCTCTAAGGACAGGAGCACATAGTCCTGTGGGGTGTGCCGCAGGGGCCGACTCCCCTCACCCTCTGCTCCCTGAGCCCAACCCCAGGCTGACGGCGCTCCTGCGCTCTGATCCAGCACTCCAGTCCCAAGTGAAACGCAGGTGCTGCTTCCTGAAACCAGCCAGCAAAGGCACGGCCCAAATCACTGGCAGCCCTGGCCTCCTCCACCTGCTGCCCAAAGTAATCAGTAACCAGCCTGAGCAAGGAGGGGAGCCAGGCTGGGCTGGCCTGCACCGCCCAAACCGGCTCCACCGCTTTGCCAAAACCTCTCGCAGGCAGCTCTGAGGCAGGGAGGAGGAGACCACTGGAGCATGCAGAGGCCCTGCCCTGAGGCCAATGTCCTCAGGGAAGGGAAACAGAGCACGTGTGAGACCGCAGGAAGCCACAGAACAGAGGTGGGATACCAGATCTATTAGATCTTCTTTCCACCCCTGATAGCATGGAGGAAACAACACGGTCTAGAAGAGGCTGGGCTCTGCTCCACACTTCACTAGGGCAAACTGAGGCCTTCAGGCTGCCCCTGGCTCAACCCTGATGCTGAGCCCATCCTCTTCCCAGCCCTCATCCGCAGTCACATGAAGGTCAGGAGAGGAGCTACTCCCTGCAAGACAGACCGGTGCCTCCACAGCTGCATGGTTCCCTGCTCCAGGGGGAACAGCTGGTCCACCCGCTGACAGGAACGGGCTTGAAGGGATTACTTGGGTTAAGGAGTCTGGTGCCAACACACAAAATAGGTTTCCAGAAGGCTAAAGAAATATGCACTCCAGTAATGCTTCTTACTGCAGGGCACAACATATTACCAATTTTCCATGCCAAACACAGAGCTCCTATAAGAAACCAAGAGACAACCACAGCACGCCCTTGACCGAGAGCGCGAGAGTCTGTCGATGTCATCCATGTCTCAGGTTCTTGCAACACTTGTTAGGAACGCAGAGCCCATGCTCTCAGCTGGTGGAAGACAAAAATAAACCAATGGACTCTCCTACTCCAGCTGCAGGAGGGCAAGCGCTAAACCTGCTGCAGCCTGGTCATCAATTAAACCCCAGTGTGCTAATAAGACACACCAAAAAAACAACCTGGTGATTTTAAACATTTTAAACATTTACTCTAGAAAACCACATATTTTCTACTCTTCTACTCTGGCTTCCCAAAAGATACACTGAAGGGCTGGATTTCCCACGGTGAGCTATTCCCCCTGTAAGACTATGCATGCCCTGCTTTCGTTGCTGGACAAAGCTTAGTGAGAGCTTTTCTGCCTGCAGTGTCTCCACATTCCTGACAGTGGTAAGGCAGAGGTCATGCCTCAGGCATGGCACAAACACGTTTTCCTCAGCTGATGCAACACCAAATTACTGTTCTGCCTGCTGCACTAGAGCTAGGCTAGCAAGACATGCTCTCTGGCCACACTCAGATGTGTCAGAAGGGACATGGCAGAGCTTGGGTAGGACACATCTTTATCAAAGGGCTAAAGAGATCTCTTGAATGGGAGAAAAATCCCCTAGGACAACTGAAAGGATAGTAACTTGAGGATTCCTCAGCATAGTGCATTAGTTCTTGCCTAAAACTTCTAATTCCAGGAACCAACAGGTTCCACAGGATCAGTCCTCTGCCAGGAAGCACTGGGGCAGTAGGAGACATTTTCCCACAAGACTCATACCATCAGAAAATTTCCCTTGAGATTCAGCCTAGACTTTCATCTTCCTACCTTCAAGTTATTTCATCTAGCTTCAAATCCTCTAGGCCTCCTTCCAAGCATCCCTTTTGCACACCACTGTGGTGAAGGCTGTTTGTCACCCTGTTTTATTGGTGCACCCATATCAGCCTTCATTCCCATGTGCTCTGCCTCTGTCATGATCGTGCAGCAAAGTGCCTGGGCTCCCCAGTGCTGATTAAGCAGTGGGAGGATGGAGGCAATGAAGTCAGAGTGAGTAACTCCCAGGCAGGAGCTGGCATTTCACTCCATCTCCCGCATGCAATGCCCACATTTCCTGCACGTCGTGGGTTTCAGTAACAGAATGGCAGTGTCAGAGCTCCTTGGAGAAGTCTGGGAAGGAACTGTGGGAGAAGATTTATGTGATTCCATCTTTCCATTCGTCTACTGTAACATCAAGTGTAATCAGAGACCAAATGTGCTGATATAATAATGGGAAATTCCTCTTTCCTGAGTAATTTTTTTCTGGGGTGCAAGAACAAAAGTCACATTTTCAGCTATAGATATGCTACAATTGTAAGCTCTTTGCTGCTGTTACCAACAGAATAGTCCTGTTTTCTTGTCGTGGACTTCATGGATGGCAGGAGCACAGACTTTACTTTTTGCCCAGCAATCCATCCCACTCCCAGGTCAGGTTCAGTCCCCTTCAGTGTACCCCTTCTCATATGAATAACAAATCCCCACAGGTCTGTATCAGCACCAGAGCAGAAACCACAGGAAACCCAGTGCCCTGACAGGCTGAGAGCAGTCACAGCACAGATTCAGCAGTCAACTCAAATCTCAACTGCAGGACTACCAGCAAAGCCACCCTGAAGTTGCTGCTCACTCCCCTACAGATAAGAGAGGATGAGGCAAGGAGGCTGGAACTGCAGCAGCAGTGGTTTTCCTTTCCATCTTGGAAATACTGGGAGTAGATGAGATGAAAGCTCTGGATGTATGGTGGGGCTGGAAGAGATGGGAGAGTTGGAAAGAAAAGGGGGTGGGGAAGACCAGGGCAAAGGGGTATCCAGAGAAAGACACTGTGATTCTCCAAGGCAAAATCATGATGATATATACTGCAATAGTACTTACAAAATAATCAAAATCAAGAATTAAAGGGTATAAAAGACTGCCTTGAACACTGTCTGTAAAACAGCATAGACATCTGTGCTCCTGAAGCATTCCCCATCCCTCACTGTTATAGACTCACCTCTCAACTCCTGCAGCTCCATGCTGAGGCTCTCAATGTTGGAGTCACAGAAATCAAGGTTTTCCATGGTCTCTGCTCTCACCAGCTCATCCTGCTGCTCCTCCAGCATCAGGCTTAGCTCGGCACGGGTCTTGCTGTACGCCTCTAGATCTCTCTCCACCTCTCCAATTCTAGTCAGCAGGATGGTGCTGGAGGAGGCTGATCCTGCCTGTGTCAAGTCCTCACATCCCTCCTCCACCTGCTGCTCTGGGGTGCTGGGCTGAAGCTGTGCAGGGCTGACATTTTTCCGCAGGTTGCTGGATGGAGGCCGGGGCGCAGGCCGGGAGGGTTTGACTGAGAAGGACAGAGACCGGCCCTTGGGCACCGGGCCACCCTGCACGTGCACAGCGGCTGTCGTGAGGCTGCTGGGCCGAGGAGGGGGTGGCCTCAGGGCCCTTCTCCTCTCTGCCTGCCTGGAGTGGGACACAGATTCAGGAGACCCACGGACAATGTCCTTCTCAGAGCTGTAGTCCAAGATGGAGAAGTGACGGGAGACCTTGTCCTGCTCCGCACCAGTATTTGACAGACTCTTCTCAAACTGGGCCAGCTGCTCCGTCAGTTTGGAGTCCAGGTCCGTGCAGCTGTCCCCCTGCACTGCAAGAGGGTAGCACTCCCCCCAGCTCCCAGCCCGTGTGTCCAGGCTCACCTGGGCAGTTCCGAAGCTGGAACAGGGCTTAGACTTCTCCAGTTTACTGTCCAGCCAATTGTCTAGGTCTTGGGTCCTACTCTGGCTCTCCTGGGGCTCGGATCCTGCCCAGCTATTAGCAGATGAAATCACTTGGTTCCTGCAAGGATTTTGGGGGAAGTGGGGAGCCTGCAAGGGCACAGTGGGGCTGTCTCCATCATGCTTAGGGAGGGAGTGAGTTTCTGAGTTTCCTGGGGTGGCTGAAATAGTCCCCCCAGGCTCCGGCTCACCTGCTTGGCCAGGCCTGCTGCCCTGTGGGGGAGGCAGCTGAGCAGAGGGGAGAATGCCATTGACTGACTTTGTGTGGGTAGAGGGGACCGAGCCCACTGTGCCTTCAGGATGAGGCTCTTGGTGTCCTGTGCTGGGAAAGGCCTGGTGCTGTCTCAAGTCAGTGCCAAGAGGACCCTCTGACCTTGCTGTCTTATGAGACAAAATGGTGGCAGGCTCAGGATATGCAGCCAAGACATCCTCCTTTTCCCTGCTATCCTTCTCTGGCAAAGGAGGAGTTTCAGAGAAAGTGCTTTCTGGATCTTGATGGATGCTCAATCCACAACTACCTCCACCTTGCAGATCCCCAGCACTCATCTTTTCCATGCAAGCCTCAGAGGCTTCCAGCCTCACAAATCTGTGTGGAAAGATGCCACGTTTTCCTCTCAGCTCCCCCTCCAGCCAGCCATCCTCCAGAATGCCTACAATCCGAATCCTGTCACCCACATCAAAATCCAGTTCCTTGGACTCCAGGGCTTGGAACTGGTAGAGGGCAACACCATAAGTACTCCCTGGCTCATTGTCTTCTTTGTGGGGCATCTCTACTGTCCCATTGGTGTCACAAATCCCTGTGGGCTCTGGATGCACTGAGGTTCCTGGTGCTCGCAGAGGAGTAAGCAGTTCCACAAAACCCTCTGGGAAGATGCCCCTGCAGCCTCTGAGCTCACCCTCAAACCAGCCAGGCTCTGGGACGCCGACAATATTGATCACATCCCCTTCCCTGAAGTCCAGTTCCTCCTCCAGCTGAGCAGACAGGTCCATCAGGGCCTGGGCTTGGCCCAAGCAGTAGGCAGGCACCTCCAGGAGAGGGCTCTGGGACAGCTGACGTCTCCGAACTGAAAGGCACAGCTCCCTCACACATGATGAGGGGAAAAAGCCCTTGGAACCCCAGCTGCTTCGGCCCTGGAGCCAGCTGGAGGCCAGGGACCCCCCCAGGATCACCAAGTCTCCTGCAGAGAATGAGACACAACAGTTCAAAACTGCTCCCATTATTGCTTCCCACCTCTTATTCCCACCTCCCTGTGTTCCCTCCTGGCTGTGGGTGAGGCCTGGCACTCTGTTATAGCACAGTGCGTGCTGGGGATGCACACAAGCACAGGATGGGATTAAGGCAAGAAATATCAGCAGCCTCTTGCACATCTAAGACACACAGTTTGGCTGCAAAGCCGTGCAGGCACATCGAAGCTTTCATTCTCCCCCAAAAGCAAGAGATTAGAGGTCAGTTAAAAGGCAATTGTAAGTTTACTATGATCAGGTGATGCCAATTTTTGAAGTTTCAGGAGTAATGACAGATCATGAGAAACTTGTATCCAAGCGGCAGAAGCCCAGAGGACCATGGTGGATTTGACATGACCCATGTCATGAGGAATTAGGAGATTCACCTCTTTCTTCTGACACTCTAGGCAGGATGTTGTGACTAGGTTCATCCATCTGGAAGGACAGGTGAGGCTTTTGAGGTGCAAAGCAAAGGAAGGGAATGGTAATTACCTCTCTGCAATGACAAGCTCCCTGGCTCTTGAGATGTGAAGTCATTGGTACAAACAAACAGTTTTTCTCCCTGCTTCAAAGGGGGAATATCCACAGGTTCAACAAAGCTGCTAGGAAACTGCCCTAAAAGGAGAATGAGTTGTCAGCAACGAGTCTTTTCTGTGACCCACCACCATCTCCACTCTCCCTCCAGATTTTGGGATCTATTCACCTCTTGCTAAAGGAAAATACCCAGTTACCCTGGGCACCTCAATAGCCTGGTGGAAGAAGAACAAGTTTGGGATCTAGGAATTTTTGGGGTTTTAAGTACTTAAGAGCTAACAGAGAACAAAAAGTTTGAGCCCTTGGCTCACTCCAGGCAACGACAGGCTGTGTGCATTACTGGGACTGTAATCTGGGACTCCATCAGCATGGAGCTTCCAGGAACAGACATACTGGGTTTTCTCTGCCCTTAGTGCTTCCTTCCCAACTCAGACCCTCGGTGAGGACTAAGGGATCCAGTAATGCTGGATCATGGGAGCAGTGTCTTCTGACTGGGCATATTCACTTGGTGCTCCTTCCTCCACAGGGCTTGGCCCCTGTGCAGTCTCAGCACAGAATTAATTTGGGATGGTCACACCTGTGAGTCACAGGCTCTGTCACAGCTTCAGCACTGCTGGGACTCCAAGGATCTTCCCCACTGTCATTCTGTGTATCTGCTTCACCATGGCACATTTGTTGGCCACCAGATGATACCCATCAGATACTAATTTCAGTCCTGAGAGACATGGCAGAGCCCACTGCAAAGGCCACTAAAAATGTCTTTCTCATATAATTTGAGTCAAGGGGATATGATGAAGTATGGGCTAATACCACACCCAGCAATGCCTCTGGATGACCAAATATTTTCCAATAAAACCTGGAAACATCATATCCTAGACATCCAGAGCTTTACACTGTGTTTCAGCAACTTGACACTTGCTATTCTCTGCTGCTTACATGGAAACAACATAATGCTGAAAGAAAGGAATTACTGTAAATGGAGTTACAGTAATTATTCCACAGAGTAATGAGTGCAACTAGGCTGCAACACGTCCATAGCTTCTATTCTAAAGTGCTTTTTCAATTCCCTATAACTTTAATTTAGATAGCTGGGCAAAAAATTACAACGGCTGTTCTAAGGGAAAGCAGGAATGCAATTGGGTTTTGAGTTAAAGGTCATTAAAAACATTGTTTGACTTCAGCATGTTTTTGAACATGACCTATGACACACATCTGTTTGTTATTCCTTAATATCTTCATCTTCTATATAACAACCTCACCAGTTATGCTGGGAGACAAAACTCTGTTGAAAACTGCACACATAATCCTTGCCCAATGACCAGCAGCAGCAACAGGATCAGGCATATGCTCATTCAATGCCACTTATCAGTCACATGGAGCACAGGAGGGAAGTGCTCCTGTGCACCTTTGTTTCAGACAGTAGACAGCTTGTGGCTGTTAGGAGAGACCAGACTGCTTCTACAATAGCAGTCCCATCTCTACAGCCAGGGATGAAATCAGTCCCACCCTCATGCTGAAGACAGAGGCAGGCTTCTGCTTTGAAGTGGTCTGGCTTTCATCTCCCCAAGAGCTCACACATCTTCTTAACATCAGGATTAAGATGAGAAAGAGCTGCCTAAACAGAGACTATGAGGCTCTTAGTGTTTCGCTAAGAGCATTCTGTTGCTTCAGAGGTTTCCCACACCCTCCTAAAAGTTTAAGAGACTTGCACACCATTCCAGGCACCTAGATATTGATGGTAATTTGTGTACAAAGATGCTTTAAAGCAGAAAGGAGGAAGTAGGGCTGAGTCAGAGGGCTTGGGGGGGGACACATGGTCACTGTTGTTCTATCTCCACTGACAGGGTCACTTGGACTGGTTTCCAGAGTGGATGCATTTCTACTCTCAGTGCATCTGTTTCCTTTCTCCCCTTCCACTGCCACAGCAGGTCAGTACATAAACTGGCCAGGAAATGGGCAGTCTCTCCACAGAGGCTGGAAAAAAACAGAAACTCCTATCTCCTCAAGAATTGACTCTCCACTAACCTCTCTCAAAAAACAACACACAAGCTTGTCTGAATAGTTGACACAAAGCTGGCAGGAGACCAGTGGCAACTTGCACTCTTAGTCCCAACCAAAGTCCCATGAAAGATTTAGTAAATCAAATCAGATCCTTCCTCACCAAGGGAAGATGTGCTCATGGAGTGCAGACTTAGCTGGTACTTGTATGGAGCCAGGTGCAGGCATTTCCAGCTCTTACCTGTGACACCTTCCTTCTTGCCAAGGAGCCAAAACTCGTCCACCACAGCCAGCACCTCGATGACATCTCCCACGAAGAGGGGAAGCTCTTCAGATACGCTGGGACAGAAATCAAAGACCGCCCGTACCACGGAGCCAGCCTCCATTGTGCAGGGTCTGAAGGCAAGTCAGTGCCTAAGGCTGAGACAGCGAGAAATTTGTCAGTTCTCAGAAACACCTGAAATTATCACACATAAGCCCAAGAAGTAAAACCCTTCCTGAGCACAGAGGCAGATGTGGGGAGATCCTGTCCTGAGCTCCCTGCCAACCCCTTGCCACATGCTGCAGGAGCCAAGGGGCTGCAGCAGTGCAGCCTCTATGGTCTAACCTGCCTTGTCCCACTCCTCTGGCTATCTCTGTAGAATCATGTGTTTGTGCTGCAAGAGGGGGGACAAGCAGCAAGAAATTTGGAAGTGAATTCCCGTCAGGAAGGAAGCAAGAGGAGGGGAGGAAGCTCAGCACTTCCTTGACATGTGGGTCACAGCTCAGTCTGACAGGGCCTGGTGAGCAGCCACCACCAACCACTTGCACATCCCACCACACACTCTCTGGCAGGATGGGCATAGGAATCCCCCTCCCCATGCCACCATGCAGGGCCACAGGAACCGCATGCTGAACCAGCACCACAATCCTGGCCCAGCAAGAGAAGAGGCACAAAGTCCTCTCAGGCAAGCTCAATACCACCATTCTCATTCTCAGACCTGACTGGAAATATCCTTTCTGCCTTCTAGGTACCTGGCTCACACATTCTCTGGGTGGCCCCACCATGGTTCTTGGCAGAAGTCAGACTGAGATGAGGACGAAATTCCTCCTGGCAGGAGACTTGAAAGCAGGCAAAGACCTCCTTGTCAAGAGCTATGTCCTGGATTACCCCTGAGTCTGGAAGTGGCTGTCCTCAACAGGACACTCTTCTGTATAATTTCTGCTTTTCAGCCTCACTGTCAAGGAAATACAGTGCACCAAGGCAGCAGCAGTCCTGCAGCTTAAGCTGCTCCTTTGTCTCCTCCCAAATTCCTCAGGATGGGAATAGAAAGGTTATCCATCCAAAGCAACCAGAAACTTTAAGATTACTCCTCACCTTCACCTCAGACCAGTGAGTTTACTTTCATTTCCTGACCCACTGTAAATACAGGCACAGGACAGCACTGCCAGCACCTCTCCCAGTGCTTTCAGAGCCCTGCGCTCCGCGACGCTGGGACATCGGCGTCCGCCCCACCAGCCCCCTTGGCACAGGCTGCCTTTGTCCCACATCACGAGCAGTCCCCGTTCCGTCCCTTCGGACACACCGTCCCTGCCGTGGGGCCGCTCTGCTCCCTGCCCCGAGCGGCTCCAGGCTCCAAGCGCCGCTCCAGGCGCCGCCCAGCCGCTGACACCGCCCCGTCCATGTTAGCACGGCTGGCCAACCCCCCTGCCCAGCTCAGGGCAGAACAGCGCGGTGACACCACAGCACAGCGCAAGCACACGGCCCCCGAGGGCAGCCTTTCCCCGTACAGCCACACACAGCCCACCTGCGCCCCGGGGAGTCAGCAAGAGGGGAAGCTAACACAGGCAGGAGAGACATGTCCCTGCTAACGAGGTGCAGGCAACTTCCAGAGAGAGTGCCAGTGGGGGATCCAGGCAGGGAAAGGCTTTCTGCTGACGGGACCATTCTGTTTATCCAGTCCGACTCACCTCCTGGGAACAAAGCGGGTTTGTACTCGGCAGGAACAGCTTCCTCATCACGTCTCTGCCCGCCCCCAGCCATTCCTCTGCTGCAGCCAGCATGCTGTGCCTCTGGCCACCCTCACCTCTGCCATCCTGTCTGTCTGTCACTCCTATTGCTCTCCACTGCCTTTCCCATCGCACGTGGGCTTCCTGGGACACAGGCTGTCCCTTTGTCACCAGCTTTGTGCTGGCTGCACAAACAAAGAGCCCAATATCCAGCAGCAGAGAGCACTCTGCCACCAAAAAGAGATGAATGGACTGGAGTGAATCAGGAGCACAAAGAGCTGCAGTTCGGGATAGCAGAAACCTACTGAAGCAGAAGGAGTAACAGTATTAAAAACATGACCATGTGGAGCGAGGAAAAAGACAGAAGAGCCATCAATTAGCTTGAAAATACTAAAGACAATTAAGGATCCTTCTGCTATTTGAGGTGGGGTGCCTGGAGCATGCTGCTGCATGTTCTCATGGGAACAGGAGCAGTAGCAGCAGGCACAGCAGCAGCACCCCTTTGCAGGCACCCAGGCTCCCCTCCACCCCCGGACAGGCTGCCAGCTGAGCTCAGGCTCCTAGGAATCCTCTGAATATTAATACTCTAAATATTCAAACTTCATAGCAGCACTGGACAAAGAGGGAGAAGCATTGCAGGCTCAATTGCTGCCTTAGGGTAGTTTCTCCAGGTGCACATGATGGTACGGTGAGATTTCTTACATGTCTTCTGTCAAAGTGTAATGTAAGAACGGGCAGAGGTATGCAAAGATTACAGTATGTGTGCTGCAGACACAGTCCCGGCTTTGCTACAGTCACTGGCGTGAGAATACAGCTCTGCCACTGATCCTACCCATGAAAACAGGAGTGTCACTTCCTTCAACAGACCTGCAACTCTGGGGACTCATCATTAAAATGTGCAAGATTTTCCAATGAGATGGAGATAGAGAGGGACAGGCAGGACCACAATAGTTCCAGCATGTATATATTAATTACAGTTATAATAAACCACTAACATATTCATGTCCAAAGCATTCCTTGTAAGAAAGCATGAAGCAACTTCTGAAACTGCCAAAAAAAGAATCCCAACAGGCTTATGTTCCCTCAGCAGTACCAAGAAGAGCAAGATCACTCCCTGACTCCATTGGAGTATAGACAGCATGCCCTTGTATTTGCAAGTAGTAAATCAGTCTTGTGGAGCTTGCTTGCTCAATTACATGAATTAAACACAAAATATTACGTTTTCCAGGGCCTTGGCCTTGTCTTACTCCCTGCAGTGCTGCCTGCCAACATTTTCTACAAACCCCCACCTAAAGAAGGAAGCCTCCCAGCATATTCCAGACAGGAAACTTACTGATTCCAACTCTTCAGGCTTAATAGTGGACCTGAGCTTCTTCCAGATCCACCCTAGATCTGGTGAAAACAAACATTCAGCAACAGCTCACGCAGAGGCTCCAGAAGGAAAAGCAGACTGCAGGGAGAGCAGGGCTCCGCCTGTGATTCCCTGTGAGTCACAGCTCCTGACTGCTGGCCAAGCACCTCTCACCTCAAGGATGGGTGATCCTTGCCTGCCAGAGGGAAGGCGGGAGAGCTCTGCCACCGCTGAGCAAACTCTGGGATTTCAGGCTGGGGGAGGTCAGGACTGCGGATCGCAGGACTCCTGCCCCCACCCAGCATCCAAAGAGAGCCTCACAGTGCAAGTATGAAGCTGTGGCGCAGCAGGAACTCGCCCTGCTGAGAACACACAGGCTCTGTCTCACTGCCTGATCCTGCACAAACCAGGTAACATGTTCCTGGCGCCTGACCACAGCCTGCCTGGTGCCAAGCTCTGGGCCTGACACAACAGCATTGTGCAGCAAGGCAAAGAGTGGATTCCCAGGGCATTAATCACTCTCTCAGTCTGCATGCGTGCATGCTCAGCACACACTAACATTACCTTCACGGAACACTGCTTATCCAATTTTGCTATTAGCTCTGGAGTGTGTCTGGTCCAGCATGGGCCGATGGAAGCAGGGACCAGAATGAAATTATAGCTATTAACTCTGTTTTGATATTGTTTTGAGATCCTCAGCACACTCACCAAGAAACGGCATTTGCACATAGACTCTGATAACTTCTTCTATCCCTCCTCTTCTTGCAGCTGAAATTGTGCAGGGTAAGAAATCCCAAATAACCAACTCACCAGCATCAAATGCAATTGTGAGGCACTTGCTAGAAGTACCATCACTTAGATGGAGGCAGGACTACTAAAGATGCTGAAGCAAGGATTTTAAGCACTTAAGAGATAAGGCAGCAACGTGAAGAGGCCATTTAGGTTAATTACAAGAAGTATTAACAGCCCCAGTAGAAAGGGAGACCCAAAGGGTTTGAGGGCAGCTAATCCACTCCTATCCCAAAGCACTGCTCAGACCATAAGATAAAAAACAGTCATGGATAGATGCCACAAATTAAGCAGCAAGGAAACCAAACTTAAGAGGTGCTACTGTCACTTGTCTCTCCACTAAATAATACATTCCAGCTTCTCACTCAAGAAGCAGCACTGTTAGAACTATTGTGAGTATGACTGCACTGTAACCGAAGAACTAACATTTCACCAAACAGACCAAAATATGCCATGTAGGCTTCCACAGGCATGCAGGATTTGCACAAGAGGGACAAGTAGATTCTTGTCCAGTGGATGTCTCAATCTCTATAAGAACTTTAGAACCTGCATGAGCAGTAGACCAGGAATGGTCATATTCCCAGAAATGTACAAAGACAAGCTTGTCACAAAATGATTAGAGAAATTAATATTAAAAATATTAAACAAATGCTGTCAGTGATGTTTTTAAAAATTGAAAAACACCTTGCATTTCACCTATGTCTTTTCGTGCCTCCTTCCACTCATTATAGCTGTGTCCACTGAAAACAATCCACCCCTAGTGACGGAGATACCCCTCAGTTCAGTGCACCCTTCAGCTGCTGGAGGATTTGGTTTGACAAGAGATCTGCTGCAGCTCTTGATGTGCTCTAGACTGCAGCATTAGTACCCAGCAGACAGTGGGAGGAAACAGCAGTCATGCTTGGCTTTTCACACCATTGTGTCAAGAACAGAAGCTTACTAACTACATACTAAGACATTTCTACCTTTTTATTCTGTTCCTTCATGTGTTCCCCAAATCTGGACAGCCCTCCTTCCCTCCTGCATATCCCAATGCATCTGCACAGCCTGCACTGTCCTCATTCACACTTCTAGGACAGGACATTACCTGCACACCAGCATGCCCTGACTGCTCCCACCGGTCTTCAGAGCTGTGGCCACCCACATCCTCTCTCTGCTCAGAGCAGAACATGTTGCTCTGTAAAGCTCCCCGAGGTCCCTGCTTGCCTGCACATTCCTGGGTGGAATAAACAATACCCCGTTGAACCAGGCTGCCTGGGCCCCAGCTGGAGATGGTGCCAATGCAGGGACTGTGGCTCCAGCAAATGCAGAGCTGATCCTGTGAATCCCAACAGAATGGACAATGCAGCAAGCAGGGCAAACCCCCAACTAATGGTGCTGAGGAGAGGAGCCTTCTCCCACCAGGGAATGCAGATCACTGCAGCTTGATAGGACATGATACTTGTCTCAGAAGATCCCAAGGAGTCCCCCAGCTGAGCTTCACACATTGGGAAACATGAGAGCTGTTCTGCAATCCACCTCCTAAGGCCACATAGCCCCAAGGCGGAAGAGGAATCTTCTCATTCTAAAAAGAAATAGCTTCTTTTGCTTTGTCTGTGACCTGATAGAACAAAAATCATTGATATGAATACATTATTGGTTGGATCACTGACCCCTGAAGAACCAGGACTATCAAGTAAAGGGCTGCTTAAGCAAGCTCTGGCCTCCCATCACACCTGTGTGACAGAGGAGCTCTGCAGTGTACCAAACAAGTCATTCAAACCACTACTTCTCTCCAGCTGGGCTCTGGCTGTCAGTGTTCTCACCTGCTCTGTTGCAGGATGTGTCTGAGGGCAAGCTGGTGGTGTTTGTGTGGGTTAAGAGTGGCATGGCAAGGAAGCAAGAGGAGCTCATGCTGAGCCAGACGGCAAGCAAACAAAAGTCATCTGGAAACTAGAGCACAGCATCAATTTTTAATGCACAGCAGAACACCTTGCCACAACATGTGACCAAGATGACTGTGATGGATATTTAATTTCTGGCAGTGGGGTCCCAAGCATGCAAAGGCTAGAACACCAACTTGGGAGAGAAGAGGTTCTCAAATTCTGTATGCTGTGGCAGCGCACACTTTACAGACAAGTCCTGTCTTCTGCCACCCCAAGGTATGTGGTTGTGTCTCTTCCCAGTTTTGCAGACAGGCTAAAATTATACAACTTAGAATAAGGAACAGACAAAATCCCAAGAGCAGAATCACCATTGCTGTGCAGTACCTGTGGCTGGGCTACAGGTGGTAAGCTGCATACAATTAAAAAATTAGTCATTACACCTTGAGTCATATCCAACACAAGTTTAACTGGGACTACGAGGACATTCCTTTACACTGTAGCACTTGATTTTGCACCCTGAGCAATATTCTTCAAGCTAACTTTGGGACAGAAGCCCATTATAATGCTTTGGCTGCTGGGTGGGGAGTCCAGAAATCTGGAAATTACTTGAGTTTGACTTGGAAACTCTGTTCTTTGCTCACCACCATTCCTGTTCTGTACTGTATCTCCAAAGAACCTCAGTCCTCAGCAGGGACTCTGCTGCTACCTGGACCTCTTCCTTTCAGAGTCCCTAGGTGCTCCTGAGAAGGAAGCAATAAATTTTATCCCCCCACAGAAAGGTTCTAAAAATAAGACAAAGTAAAAACCGTGTAACTCAGAAGTGGGGTTGAGTAACGTGATTAGAAATATACTTTTGCTGGAGGTAGAAGGGAAATTATCAGTTAAGGCAATGAAGTCCTAAGGTAAGCACAAGTCAGGCTGTTCCACCTAATCTTACATCACCACTGTCACAAAGTCCATCTAAAGTCACCAACTGCACGGACACCTCAACTGCACCCGGAACCCCAAGAGGTCACACAGCCATGGTTCCCATGACAGCTGGCAGAGGTGGTGCCCTGTAAAGCTCTGAGAATCACTCTTTTCCTTTGCCCCTACTGCTCAGCTCCTCTCATCCCATTATCAACAGTGCTTTAAAACTGTTGTATGTTCAAGCTAGTTTTTAATGTCACTGCTAATTCTAAGCAGAGCAGCTGGAGAGACAACTGAAGCCTTCGGCCCTGACAGAAGAGAGGATCTCACGCACAGAAAGTGGAGGCCAGCTCAGAGACGTGGGCACTCTCAGCGCTATGGAGGCCTCACACACAAGCAGGACACATTTAGACATTGCCCAGCACGACTCACAGCCAGAGTGAGTCAAGATGAGGGGGATGATGGTGACGTCTTGTAGCATGGTATAGAGGCTGTATTTGGCAAAGCATCTGCAAAACTGCAAATTCTGTATCTATGAACTCTTTCAGACGAGGAGATAAAATCTCAGTGGAAGCAAAGGAGAGAATGGCAGAGGCAAGGGGAAAGAAAGCCTTTTCAGAAGAAACTGTAAGTTATGGAATCATGACAAACGTCAAAGCAGAGTTTATGCTTACGACAAAACTAGATGCTTCCTAGGTACTAAAGCAAGGAGAATGAGATATGAAAGGCCAGAAGTGGAGAGACAATTTCAAACAGCAGGAACAGCAGCAGAGATGTTTGAACCCAAAGGCCAAATTACATCAAGGACAGGATCAGCTGAGGTACCACTTAAGGTCAGCAAATGGACAGCAGAGGAGGAGCAGCTCTCTCTCAGAGTATTCTGAGGGTGACCCAAGCCTACATCCCCTGGCAGGGCCACTGGAGAAGACACCTCCAGTTCACCTCTGATAAGTACAAGGCAATGGGGACAAGCTGCCAGTGTTGCAAGAGGGTTTTGTGATAGAAGAGTGAAAACAAACAAGGAATTCTTTTACGTTTCTCTTTACCGGCTGCCTTGAACCAAGTGAATGCCCTCGGAGAAGCACTCGGGAAGGCACAGTGCTGCAGCTTTGAGCTTCTGCTCTCTTTGTAAAACCACCTGTGCCACCCTCACGGGTGTGCAGCTCCAGACTCCCGGTGCCAAACCAATGCAACACAAGCTGTCCAGGCAACACCAGCTACCATCAGCTGCCTGCCTGCCTGTATGGTGGCGACCACCCGGGTTACCACTGCCTGAACAGACACGGCTTAAGAGACCACAACCCCAAAGTGCACTGTGGGGCGCAGACGGGCGGCTCCCGCGGTACCGCACAGCTGCTCCACGCTGCCCAGGTGCCCGAAGTGCTGCCAGGGCAGCGCGGGTGCTGTGGGACGGGGCACAGCGAGCGCCCGGCTGGGCGCGCAGGGCTGGAGGGCCGCACGCTGCGAGGGGAGCGCACCCACCCGAGCTCGGGGCACCCCAGCCTGGGGCAGCACGGCCGGCCGGCGCGGCCAGGGCAGCCCCG
>QUSF01000014.1:62510-217469 GCA_003676055.1 Chloebia gouldiae
CGGGGCTCGGGTGACGTGGGGACTCGGCCCCGGGCAGCACCGCGCGGCCCCGGCTGGCACGCCTTCCCCCGGCGGCGCACGGGGCCAGCCCGCCGCGGGACACGGTGCCCAGCCGGGTGCCCGCGCCGGGACGGGGGTGCAGCCAGCCCCGGGCTGCGCACGGCACTCGTGCCCCGTGCACCGGGCCAGGCTGCTGGCAGAGCCCCCCGGAGCCCGGCGCGGAGCACGGCAGGCAGCTGCCCGTGCAAACCCTCTCGTGCTTCCCACAGAGCGCTGCCGCCTCGCTCATACTGCCGGGGCTCCCCTTCCCCGCTGCTGCCTTGTGGGAATCTCGCTGCCTTCTCGGCTTTGGCTTTGGCAGCAGCTAACGAGTGGATCTGCACTGTCCATCTGGCGCAGTCTCAGCTTTGCTGCTAGCAGCCTCCTTGGCTGCTTAGATACATTGTAAGATCATGCCAAAGCATTAAGATTGAGAAAAACAAATAGCTCCCCAGCAGAAATCCATGACAGAGAGGGCCAGTTTGTGCATCACAGAGGATCTGGCATACCAAGTATAGTAGGTCCCGCGCTGGATTTCCTGGTAGGCTAAAAAAAGCTTCCATGCCCCAAGGGATACCATCCCTCAGCAACACGTTGTAAAGCCCGGAGTCTCTAAGTCCCCCTGAGCAGTTACCACTGTTTGGCACTTGTTTGTGCATTTAGCTACAGTTCTCCATAGCAACCACACAGATCTCAGCTTGACTTGCCACCAGCCAGGAGCTGAGCGGAACGCGTCGCACGCTGGCTCTGAGTCGTGTTAGTACGTGCACAGGCTGGGTGCTGATTCCCGTCTGTTCTCCTGAGGTGGGGACCCGCACTGCTGCCTTGGCACGAGGCCGTGGGCAGGGGGCCTGAAGCTGCACAGGTGCTCTATTCCCTGCAGGTGTGGATGCTTGTAGACCCTTTACTGGCGCTGAAGAATGGACACCAGCCTCTGCCACAGGGCTCTAGATGTCCTCTGGCTCAAAATTTCTATTGTTCTTGCCTGCCAAAGAAGGTTTTGAGCTTTTTTCACCATCCCAATCCCTCCTGCAGCCTTCTGGGTCACTGCCGTGACCAACTCTCCTCTGCTGACATCCCTATCCAAGCTGCTTAATTTTTGAGCTCACTTATTTGTATTTCCCCTTTTCTGCCTTCTCCATGCCAATTACAGAAATGAGAAGCCATTGCATGCCGAGTTCTGTCTGCCCTTCTGGTTCTCCCAAGATCCTCACAGCTTTGCTTATAAGAATTTTGGTTCACTTTCTTGGGCCTGGCTTCACTTTGTTTAAATGTTTTCCAGTGTCTGCACACAGTTCTGGTCCTTTCATCTCAGGGTAATAAAGAATGGAAGAAGGTTTGGAGGCAGGTGGTAAGGATGCTTAGAGACATGGGAACAGTGAAAAACTACAGTGAAAAACTGTAGGCTGGGACTCTTCAGCTTGGAAGAGAGACATACTGTGGGGAAGAGGTCTACAAAATCACGAGTGGCCCAGAGAAGATGGGGAGGATTGACTGTTTGCTCTGTCTTCAGACACAAACCTTACAACTGTTTTTGCCTTGACTGAAGCCTCAAAAGCGTAAGAAGTCCCCATCTTGCAGATATTACATCCAAAGGTTGTGCCTTTTTTAGCCCATGCTTCTTGCAGCACTGGGGGCGAAGCTCATGGCAAGCCTTTGAGGGGTGTGCTTAAAAATGCTGCCTCAGAAACATTTTGTAACCATGTTTTCACGTGGGGAGCTCAGTCATGGCCAAGTGGAGCTCTACCAAATTGTTCAACACAAAAATATTCAGGGCTGGGAGGAGAATGAGCTGGACAAATCCCAGCCCAGAGAGAGAGACCTCCAGAGGGTTGTATCTTGCAGGAACCCTTTTGTAGGGGAAAATACTCGTGACTGAGACTCTAATTTTTCTGCTGCACTGCCAACCCCACAGCAGCCTGCAAGGGTGCGTGATGTGGCCTCCTGGAATGCTTGTCCTGTTCTAGGGAAGGAGTCTCCCTCCTCTGACTCTGCCCTGGAAAGTGGAATTGAGACGGTCCCACATTTTCTAGGACCACAAGAGGGCAACATGAGAGCACCCTGCAGCCAGCAGGCTCAGCAAGAGGACCTGTGACACTGCTGGGATGCAGGTAGCAGGGGCAGCTCTCACCATCATCCTATCCAGAGACCACCCAGCTGAAATAGCCAGCTGAAGGCTGCTCCCTGGGAACTCTTTTCTTGCTCTCAGCTTCATACACATCCTCAGAAGTCAGCAGTCAGCTCAGCCAGCAGAGTGCTGTAGCTGGGGGCAGCAATATCTTCCTGCACATGGGCTGGATACATGGTGACAGCAGACCCTTCTAAATGCTGCATGTGGCCAGACCGTGGGATGCAGGGTGCCCTCCCTCGTCCTGCCTGCATGTCCACCACGAAATCCCTTGGGTGAATGTGCACTGACACGTGGCTTCCAACAGGAGGGTCCAGCATCTGCAGCGATGCTGCTGGGCTTTGCCAGTGGAAGAGGTGTTAAACCACAAAGAACTTGGAGCATCGCAGCTTTGCCATGCTTTTTCATTTCCTTCTGCCTCAGAAAAAAAGAAAAAAAAAAGAATTGGAATTCAGCTTTGGCTGTGACTGCTGAACTGGCCAGTGTCTCCAGCTCTGACTGGTTTCTGCAGACCAAAATCACTCACAGCCACTGTTAAGAGCATTACCATTCTGGGCACTGTTTTGCAACAGCCTGTATAATTAACCTGCAAGGGACAGCTTCCTCTGCCTTTGCAAGAAAAGGCATGGCAGAGAAAGAGCTTCTGTTAGCAGGCAGAGCTACAAGAGTATGTGTATCCTGCTAATGCTGGAAATGCCACCAGCATCTTGTAGCAGAGACAGAGGAGGATGTGACTGTGAAGGGTGAAATGCAGAACATTGCTTCTGCAGTTGGGTGGTAGAGGTTGCTCACAAGAAATTATGTTTACAAAAGAGGGGAAGCAAAGGAATGTTTGGGGGACACTTAGAGGCTTTAGACAGGGAGAGAAATGGTGTAACCAACAGCTCTATAGTGGAGATCTATTGGGATATCTATTGGGATAACCACCCAAAGAAATCACCGGGGCATACTGTTTACCCCTCTGGAATTACTTGTTTTCAATGAAGAATGCTAGAAAGGTTTTGCCTGCTTAAGATATTTTTACCATGGAAATAACCAGTTTTGTTTCTACTCTTGCTGCCATTCCAAACCTGCCCACACAGCCTAAGCAGCATTTTGAGCCTGCCTCACTGACTATGGATCCTTTCTCTCCTACCCTAATTAAAACTTGCACAGCTTATGCTGTACCTGCACAGCACACTGCTGGCATCAAGTATCCACGCTTCCCCAGTGCATATTGAACCAAGGTTCAGTGTATTTGTCTCAAAGGAACATCCAAATAACCTGGCTTGGACTTATCACCAGTTGTCAGATCTCACCTAGTTGCTTCTGTGCACAGAATAATAGTTTGGGTTGGATAGAGCAGACCCCTCAGCAAGCCATCTTGTTTGGGTCTGAAGACTTAAGGAGACAGGATAATACTTGGCTTTTGCCAGCAGGTATAATTTCAGCCTATCTGACTACAAATAATCCAAACTATCTGCACATCAAGATCAGGAGATGACTCTGACCCATCACCTACTATAGTTACCAGTCAGCAATAGCTGTGCTGCATGTGGTTCAAGCTGTGTTCAGAGCTGCTCACATCACTGCCTGCTCTAAAACCGACCTTCCCCTAGCTTTGGGGTCTGCAGGCAGCAAGTGTCCTTATCTGAGAGAGAAGCATGGCACTTGCACCCAGAGGACTAATATTCATGTGCCCAGTTTGTGAGTGCAGCTTACACCAAGGCTTGGATTCATTATTTCTGGTATACACTAGTGGCATTTAATGTGGGCTGTGGCAACAGTCCAGGAGTAAAGGGAGCAGAGCTCTCTGAGATGGAGGAAGTGCAGGAGAAGAACTCAGCACACACAGACACAATGCCCAGGGAACTGTAGCCCAGGCACACTTTGTTGTGAATGACTTCACAATTTGCTCAGGGATTAAATACTTCCTTGTTTAATAATCTGGGCTAGTTTCATGCTGGACTGTTGGAAAGTTCACTGGCTGGAGTCATCAGCCAGGCCTCATGTAAACGGCTTCCCCAGCTCTCAGCCAAATGACCTGTCCTCATCTTTGGGTCCCCCGGCGGGTGGCTCTTGGCACCACCTTCTTCTGAAGGGCTTTGTTGTTCATACGTGTGCCTGAGGCTTTACGCTCCGCAGGCTTCCTCACCACTTCTTGTTTGAGCTGGAAATGCACCTGGAGAAAGAACAAAGATCACTGCATTTAACACTGTGTGTGTGCCCTGCTGGCTCAGGGGCCTGCAGGACCTGCCTCTTTCTTCACAGCTGACTCTGGGACCAAGTCAAACCATAAGGGATCTCAGCCATTGTTAAAGGAACTCAGTTCTTAAAGAAGCTGTAATTTTTTTTTTCTTCCTGTGGAAATGTACTGACAATGAACTATGTTTCTTACTCAGAGTTACTCCTGTGGCAATGTGATGCTTTGGGAGATGAGCTGTGAATAGCAAGGGACTGAGCTATGTTCTTTATTCTCCTTTTCTCACCAGAGAGTAGAGACACAGCATTGCTTTGCATCTCTGTGAGTATTTAATACTGCAGGATGGTTTAAGACAGACAGTTCTTTTCAATTGCATCTTGCCAGCTTAATCAGTTTTTCAGCAACCAGTCCTTTGCCAGTGGACCCAGGCAAAACAATTCTTGGAAAGAAACCTCCATCCACTACAGCCACACAAGCAGGTACAAGTGGGAGAAGAGGACAGGGAGTGTGCAGAACACAGCACCAGATAAACGGGGAATGGGGAGGCCATATAGAAAAGTGAAACTGGAATGGGGCTGCATGGGCTTCTTGGGGGAGCGAAGGGGTAAACAGTGAGTATGGGAGGTATTGCAGAAATGGGAACAGGAGAGCTGCTGTGAGAGGAGATATGCAAAACTCAGACCATCAGGGAACAAATCAGTCTTCTACAGTAACACTGTAAAAAGAAAATCTGTTTTAAAAAGGAAACCCAAAGAGCTGGGTACTTAACCTAGCAAAACAAAAGACTGGGCTTGACAGCTCCCTATAAATATACCAGGGAATAAACACCAGGGAAGAAAGGAGCTATTTAAAGCACAACATTGGCATAAGAACAAATAGGCATATACTGACCATAAATAAATTTAGTATGAAAATTAGAAGGTTTCTGATCCTGAGGAGAGGGCAGCTCTGGAAGAACTTCAGAGGCTGGGCAGAGTGGGATGAAGTGATGGAAGGTGGGAGAACAACCACAGTGTATTTACAGCAGAGCCTGACCAGTGTACATACAGTGAAGCAAATGATGTGTCAGGATCCCACAGATGGGGGGGGGGGGGGGGGGGTCCCGCTGGTGTTTTGAGGAGCCTGCAAATGTGGTTCCACCATGTTCACAGGGCAACAGCAGGGGCAGGGATCACCACCCACTGTTTTTACAACCAATTTCTAGTTGTCCACCCAGCCCTCAGAAAGGCACTGTAGGAGACACACCAGTGTCAAGAACACTTCATTTCCCAAACGTGTTTGGTGTTCTTTGTTGCCACTCAGTTCCCATTTGTCTTCAGTGCTCTCAGCAAAAAGAAAGGCAGACTTCAGCCTCTTGCTGGGAGTTTGATAACATGTTTGGTCCCAGGCAGAATGCAGATGACAGCAGAGTGCTGAAACCCACAAAGTTAGGAGGATAACTGAACCTCAGGGAACAGATGCTGTCTCCACATCATCTCATCCTGGAAAGTGAAGAGGATGGAGGGAGAGCTGAAGAGCAGCAGTGCCAGCCAGCCAGGAGCTCTCCCATGGCCAAGAGGCAGAAGGACACAGGAGCTGGTATGGGAGCCCAGTGCAGCTGCAAGGCCTCAGTAAGGAATTGAAAGGCACATGGCATTGTCTTCACTCTGTTCCCTGCTGTGAGTTGTTTAGAACCTTGTCTGTCAAAACAGACAACCTATAACCATGGGAAATGCTCTACATCCTATCTCCTTTCTCTGCTGCTCACTAGACATCCCCCACCACATTTCTTTCTCCCTGGGGCGAAGATATTTTGAGAAACCCTTGTGACTATGCAGCCTGACTCACCAATGAAGGTGCAGCTGGGCCCACTGTTGTTGTGACTGTCAGGGGCTGGTAGCCCTCTGCAGAGGCTGTGACAGTGTAAGTGCCAGGCAGCAGCAGCCGGAAATAATCTCCCATGTCACCTGGAACACAAGGCAGGAAAAGAAAGCATTCAGGATGCTCATGGAGCAAAGAACAGTAACTCTTGATGAGTTACTTCCTCTAGGATGTGTAGCCTTCAAAACCTAGATTTTTTTTTCCCAAATCTGCTAGCTACCTCAAGGCTCGATTCACATTGGTACACTGCAAGTGATGTCTCATTAGTGCCATGGAGGAGAGTCAGTCTGCAAGTGAAAACCAAATGAAAGAGGACTGTACAGCAGCATTGGCTGTGCCTGTGTAGGGGGGCTAAAAAGCTGAGCACTCACCAGTCAGATGACAGCAGACCTAGGGACAATCACAGCTCCAGTCTGACTCCTTATGCATAACACAGTCTAATTCCTGCCATATACAATTTTGCCAGATTGGGCTTAGCAGGTTTTAGTTGCTCATTAGCTCAGCTGCTCCCTGATTCCCTGCATAAGAAAGCCCCAGAAGCACTCGGACAGACTGCTCTGGTGTGCTTAGGGACAGGTGGAGACCAAAAGTGAGGTAACACCACCTTATGGATTGGTTTGGAAATCTGAGTATAATCCCATCTATGTAACTGGATGGGTATTGCACATTGCTTCGGGGTGGATCTGGGAGTGCAGCTTCACCTCAGTGTGGTAGAGCCCTGCACAGGACAGCAGCTGGGCTGTGAAGTATCTATCCTTGGGGTCAGTGAGAATTAGCTGGAGAGAGCCAATGCTGGGTAAAATTTTGCTCCAAGCTAGACAGATGAATTCAGAGGGCTCTTGACAGCCAGCTCTTCTGTGATTCTGTGATTTTTCCACAGTCCCCTTTCCCATGCAGGTTGGCATAATAAGTCCCAAATATTAGGGTTACTGACTCACAGACCTATAGCCAGGAGGAGCTGTAATGATTTCATAGTCTGACCTCTGAAGAGCTGTAATGTCAGCTATTTTCCGCAGGCAGTCTGTAATGTTCAGTCTGCTTTGAGGAGGGTGTTCATGGAAAGGTTAAAATCGGCCAGCAAGGGAGAAACAGCCACAACTTGGATAATGGGAAGGTGGCACTTAATTCTCAGTCTAAACTTGTCTGCATGAACTTCCAGTCTTTCATCTTATTCTTTCCTTTTTCATCTTGTTCTTTGCTGTCTTCTGTTTCAAGTCTTTGCAGATACTTACAGGCTTGAGTAGATTATCCCCTCAATTGTCCCTCCCAGATAGAATAGGAGCTGAGTTTCTGAAGTCCTTTACAATAAGGTTTGCATTCCATTTCTCACCTCTGTCTTTTCTAACCCCACTCAGGTCAAGGATAAGGATAAGTCATATTTCTCAAGTGATGTCATATTTCTCTACTGTCTTTGGGAAGCAAACCATGATGGCCTCCCACACTATAGCCTTGCCTACTAGCTTCACACACACACACACACACACATAAGCAGACTGACAACCCACCAGAAGTGATGTCATGGCTGATTCCCTGGACAGAAATCACTGCTCCTGGAATGCCATTGTTGTTCTCATCTGACACCATCCCTTTGATGCCCTGGTGAACCTGCAGGGAGGGAGACAGACGGATGGGTCGAGGCCCCTCCTTTGCTCAAGAGGGTATTGCTGAGCAGGGCAGAGCTTTGGGGATGACCCTACCTTTTTCTGTATCCTTGGTAATCCTGGTTGTCCCCACCAGAGCCACTCTAGGACACAACAGCTTCCCCAAAGGCTACCAACAAGAGCACCCCATGATCTCCATAGCCAACTCCCTTCCACTCCTGGTTCCTACTAGGCACCTACCACCAGGGCCCATGGGGATCTGCAGAAGGGTGTAGGTCTCAGGACTGTCCCTTTACCTCTTCAATGAAAGCAACAAGGGCCTCCCGGTTGGCCATCCACTGCCTCTCCAGGTCCTCCTCGGGGGGGAACTTATTGCAGCTTAGCTCCAAGGTGATTTCAAAGCAGTTGGTGTAGAGGTAATTGAAGTCCTGCATGCCTGGAAAAGAATAGCCTATGGCCAGGGAATGGCTCCCTTCCTATTCCTATATCCCATCATCCTGGCCTGTCTTTCTTTGACCAGACCTGTCTCACTCTCCTTCTCTGCACCACAGGTGCAGCCTCCTCCCTGCATGACAGTGCAACTAGAGCCTTCTCCACCCATGCAGCCCTCTCCTTGTAGCTGCCAGCTCTCTCTTTCAGCTGGATCATTCATCAACCTGCCTTCAGAAGCCCAGGGAAGTTACAGGGGGCCTATATATCTCTTCCAGTTCCTCTTGAATCTTTTGTCTAGTCTTCTGTGTTAATTTTTTAGTTTCCTCATTGTGCCTTTTTAAATGAAATTTTTCAGGAACTAGCAGCTGCCTTCCCTTTGGTCAGTTTTGGGTTTTGATGGAATTACACCGTATTATTTTCAAATACACTAACAGATTAATGTTTCCTTTCTCCAGAAGCACATAGGATGAAGGTCTCTGCAGACCTGGGATATTTCTGTGGCTCCTTCCCAAGCCATTTCCTGATTTGAGATACAAACACCAGAATGGTATCTAGTAATGGGCACAATCCTATTGCCCCAGTCCTTCCCCACCCCATTCTGTCCTGAGGTTTCTTGTCTCTCCCTTCACTACTTTCTGCTGTGGGGGGTGCTCACTGGCCAGCCCTTACCTTTGCTGAGTGAGTACCAGGATGCCCCATTTGTGATGCCATCAGCAAAGTAGTCCCCACAGTTCCAGCCCCGGTGCATCCAGCTGTGGGCATATGAGTAGGTCTTGGCCAGCTAGAGGGAGAGCAGCCAGTGGTCACTGCTCCAGCCCCGCACAGCTGGAGAACCTGCCTGGCTCTGGACAAAACATGCTCACTCCTTTGCTGAGGAGCATGGGAGGGAAGTCAGACATGACAGAGTTCCTATATTTTCCTGCCACAAAATACAACACAAGGTGCCCAGGACCTCTACAAGACATATGGAGATAAAGGTGAAGGAGGAAGAGCAATAACCTGGTAAGCTGGAAACTTGTTGATAGCAAAAGGGCTTTTGCCCTGCTCCTACAGAGAAGAAGGAAAGAGGGGGAGCAGAGGGCACTGGACCTATGCAAGGACACTTGGACCCACACAGCAAATGGCAATAACAGAGGAAAAAGATAAATGAAGAAAAGTAACCAGTATCAGTCCTGGCAAATACCAGATACATACTGGGGGAATTTCAATTAGGAAAGAGTCTGGGCAACTTCTGGTTCTAGCAACGACTTGTTTGTTGCCCTTATTAAGATTACTGTTTATTTTTATACATGAAGGCAGGGCTAAAACTGGGCTGCTGCATCCAAACCCAGTCCTTTGCGTAAGACACAGTTTAAGAGACTGGCATTTGCATTTTCTAAGGCAAACTCTATACCCTTATATTATGGTTCAGATTCCAGTGTAATGTCATTCTGTCAGCAGAAAAACAGTTACTTCTCTACATTTCTGAGTCCTGAGGCCATGTGGGTATCATTAGCCTACGCTCCAGACTGCAGCCTCTTTACATCTGGGTCTGAGCACAGCCCTGATCCCAGGAGGTCCTGACAGGGCCCTGCAGATTCTGCTTCCAGAGAAGGCTGAAATCCAGCTTGGACTTATTTTTCTCATTAACTGTTCTGAGGCAGACTTACTTCTTTCTTGTTCTGGGTATTTTCTAATGGAAGCAATGACTGAAGGCGTTGTTTTCTGGGATAATAAAGAAAAACCACGAGCTTCAGCTAGCACTAACAGGATCAACAGCACAGGCTGATGCATTCCCTGATGTCTGCTTATACTCCTGGAGCTCTTGCTGTTTTTTGTAGTTTTTATTCTTCACCATCCATAAGCCCTTGCTGGGCACCCACCTCCCTTACTGTGATATCAGCAGGCCCCCAGTTACCTCTCTAGGAAAAAAACCCTATGCATTCTAAGATGGTGTGGCAAAGCTGAGTGCAGCTTCCAGCTTTGGAAGAGCAGGTTGTTATTGAGTATACCAGTGGTATTTGGGTTATGGGGAAACCAAGCACAGCATGAACAAGGAGGGGTCCCCTGAGGGTTAAGACTGGCCTGTCCCTGTGGTGGGACTGGCTCACAGGGTGGGACTGTCCTGACCTGGCTCCTGAGCCAATGGCTGGCAGAAATGCTGTAGTCTGCTAATGATTATTTCCAACACGTTTCTTGGCTCAGCTCCTGCATGACACAATGACCAGAGCTCCTGTCCAGCTCTCACTCTGCACCCTGCCAGGGAATGTCCTTGCCCAACGTGGCCGTGCTCACCTTCTGAAACAACTTGTCATCAGGGGTAGGCGTATTGACCGTGCGCCGGTGGCTCCTGAACCGCTGATCCTGGGACTTGTCATAGGGGTAATTTGCCACCACTGCTCCACCGTGCAGATTGGCTGAGAGCACAAAATTGTAGCTGCTGATCCACTGGATCACAGCCAATGTCTCTGGCTCCACCTGTAAGGAGAAGAGAGAAGGAGACAGGGAGAAGAGACCTCTGTGCCAACTGCTGCTCCGTGCCAGGCTGTGGTGGGATTGACCATGTCAGACACTGTCCTGCAATGTGTCTGCTGCAGCTCTTGCAGCTTCCTTTGTTCTCCACCAACTGTCCTGATACACAAAGCAGCTCCCCCAGCACAACCCCAAAACCTGAGGCACAGCATGTGTCACCTCCTCTGCCCTGTGCACTGCAGCCTGCTCCCCAAAGCTGGTTATGATGTCAACCTCTCCTGGCAGAGGGGCAAGCTGTGATATGGGACCAGGATTGCATCATTTCTCTGCAGGCAGAAGTCTCAGAGAAGGAAACAAGCACTGTGCAAGCCAAAGGACAGAGTATTTGCTTGCATGCTGAGACACTCTCAGAGGATGCTCTAGCCCCCACGGTATCCCAGACTGGTACCTGGCTTTTCCAGTTTTCAGGCAGTGGGATGTGGTGATTTGGCCCGCTGATTTCCCTGCTGTAGTACATGAGTGTGTTGAGGTCAGGAAAGTTGCGGTTCAAGTCCACTCCATTGGCATTGTTCCTCCCTGTCAAGTACCCGTTGCTGTCTGGGCCCTGTGGGACAAAGGTGCATCACAGGGGTGAGTCCTGTGCAGGTAGGGTGCAGTCAGGTTGGGTATCAGAGAAGCAGAGACTGGCCACTGTAAAAGCACTTCAGTGCCAATGAGTCACAACATATGTTATTGCTGGCAGGACAATAAGGAGTATTGGTACTGACAGGGAAAATCAATAACAATATCTTCATTTTTCAGGGTGACAGAGTAAGCCACAAGACAAATAAACAATTTGCTTTAGCTGAAAGAGCCACAAATACCTCTCTGAGGTCTAGAAGCACAAAGAAATGGGTGATTTTTTTTCAGGAGGACTAAGGGGCTTATTTCCACCCCCCATCTCTCATGTCTCTGCCTGCTTATGACAGCGGCATTCAGCTGTCACTTTCCCAGTCTAGGGCAGTGCATTTGCAGTGACCCTTCTGGGACAAATAACTTCTAAGGAGAGTAAGATAGATATAGAAAGTCTTCTCCATCAGCGGTCAAGGACACCTGTAACAGGACACACAGCATGAGCCCTTGGTAGGGAGGTGAGAAACAGAGACAGCAGTTGACAGGGACAAATTTGGCAGGGCATAAAAAGAAAGGATTCCCTCTCCTTCTAGCTGCAGTGAAGAGGATCCCAAAGGGATGTGAAGGGCTTTCTGCCCCTACCCATCTGGAGGAGGTGATCACTGCCTGGTACCTGCTTGGCAGCCACTTCGTACCCGTCGGGGTTCATGGAGGGCATGATGTGGATGCGCGTGTCTTGGATGAGGCGCGTGATCCGCTCGTTGCCCCGGCGGTACTCCTCGCACAGGAACTCAGAGAGCTGCAGCAGCAGCTCACGGCCCAGCACCTCGTTCCCATGCATGTTCCCAACATACTTGAACTCCGGCTCCACTGGAGAGAGCAAGAGAGTCATGCCATCAGCCAGGGCTGGAACAGGGGGGAAGAGCAAATGCCTACCACAGGGAGCCCCAGAGAAGCCCAAGGAACACCCAAGAAATGGTCTAAAATAACCTTTCCCTTGAAAAATGCAAACCTCAGCGAGGGAGAGTGGCACAGTTCTCATATGGGCTCTGCTTCATTTTGCCACAGCACTCTGGGAGCAGCTCAGACTCTCCTCCAGGTTGCTTTGGGTCTTTGGAGCACACAGAAAGAGTATTTGCTGGTGGTTTGGTCTTGGATTGGTGAAAGGCAGCACAAAAGGACCAGGGAGCACTGGCAGGATTGCCCTAGGCTGCCAGGGCCTCACAGCTCTGTGGAAGGTGGCAGTGGAGGGGACAGACCATTTCTCCCACCTCTGCTCTTCTACATTTGCTCTCAGTGCCTCTCACCAGCATGGCCCATTCTCAGATCTGCATGTCTCCTTCCCCTTTACTTGCCTCCAAGGTCAAGGTTAAGGTCTTCCTCACCCTCAAGGGAAAAGGCCCTGGAGAAACCTTCAGCAGCTGAGCTGAATATGGATGCAACTGTCCCTCAGGCAGCTCCAGTATGACCAAAAAGGTCTCTTGCCACTGACTTTTCTAAAATAAGGTCTCAAAATACAGACTTAGAGACCACAGGCAGACAGTGCCTGGAACAGAACTTGCTGCTTTGCTGAAGGAGAGGCAGGGCATGTGAGGGACAGGTTGTGCTTTCCCAGAGGCCTTTTAAAGCAGTTACTTGCGGGAAAATAAAATGTCACATTGCAGGCTGGAGCCAGCATTGGTAGAACGAGAGACAACAGAGGAATTAAGTTAAAAAGGGGGCCTGACTGTCACATGAAACAATCAGGGAAAAAAGGGTGTTGTTGCAAATGCTGGCTTGCCAGATCTTGAGACTCCCATTGCACCATGAGCTTTCTGGACACCAGCAGGGATCAGACTTGCAGTGGCAGTGTGTGCAGCCTTGCTGCCAGGTATGATATCTATCAGGATCCCTGGGGTAAAAGGCATCACATCCCCAGATTGTGAGCTGCTGCTTGCAAAAGCTCCTGTGCCTTTGCTGCATTAAAAAAAAAAAAAAAAAGTCTAATATTAGCTAAAGATTTTGCGTTTCCATGTTTTTGATTGCTGCATCTAGGTGCAAGACACCAGAGGTGAGCAACATATTTTGACCTTGTTAGATTTCAGGAACATGAGAACTGACTTGGTTAGATAATCCAGTTATTAAAAATACAGAAAAATCTTGGGCATATGTGCAGCCTTTAAAAAAATAAAGTTTCAGCAAGGATTCTCTGCTTTGTTTGAGTCTGCAACAGGATTTGTCAACCTTTTTCAGTATGCAAACCCCTAAACTTTATGTATATGGACATACAAACTAATTACTGTATGTAAGTCCATTGACTCTGATCTTACTTTTCAGAGTTACTTTTCATGTCCTTCAAGGAAACCCACAGTTTCCTAAATTCCTCATGCTACAAGCTGAAAGTGCCAGCCTGACAGTGGCCCATGCTACAAGCAGGACCCACAGGTCCATGCTGTAGAGTCCAGGCAGATCTGAGTCATCTCCTACAGCCCTTCCAGCTGCTTTCATGTGGTTCTGCAAGTCTAAAATCCAGTGGTGCACTGCCAGTGCCCTTTGCTCACTCCGTGCTTTGAATCAGCCCTCGATGTACTTTGGAGGTACCCCAGATGCCCTCAGTGCCACACAGCTTTCCCAGCGCTGAACAGGGCTGTCACAGAGGTAGTCAAGGTGGGAAGCCTCCTGTACCACCTCCTGGCACTCCTGAAAATGATACTACGGCCACAGGACTGGAGCAGTATGCCCTCAGTGCAGTGCTGCTAGACATGGAGTGCTGTGATTTGTGGGGGCTGCTCCACTGAGGGGGGCACAGGTTCTGCACACCCCTGCAGCCCTGCAGGCAGCTTTCCATGTGACTAGGCTGCCTGCACTTACCAGCCTCTGTGTTTAACCACATCAACCTGGACTTGAAAAGGCAAAACATCCTGCAGACAGCTCTGTCCTTATCTGCAGCTCAGGGACACAAGGCAGGGATGCGAGGGAGCCCTGTGTGCAGCCCCCAGCATGGAGAGGCAGCTGCTCTCCTCAGCCCCGCCGGGGCACCTGGCTGCCAGCAAAGTCTGGCTCGGCAGCATCTCCAAGCTGCACAGGCAGCAGCTCAAGGGACCATTGCTGCCAAGGTTCCACAGGGCCACGTGGCAGCAGGTGGAGATCCCAGCAGCCTGTCACTGGGGCTGCGCTGCCCACGGGGCTGGGAGGGCTGCAGAAGCCCAGCGCCCTCTCTGCCGGGGTCCCCGCTTGCTGTCCTCCTGGCTTTGCCTTCTGGAGGAAGAAGGGCCGAACACTTTCTGTCCTGTCACCACCCAGCAGCACAGGGCAGAGGGTGGGTGCTGCTCTCCTCGCCCGAACAACACTATTTTGGGAGTGTGGTAGGGCAGGCAGGGTGCTGGGATGGACTTGCCTGCGTTCTCGCATTAGATTGATTTGAAAACTCGGAGCTCCGTCCAAAGTACGCGCCTGGGCCACGCTGCAGCTCACGCAAGCACAGGGCATGGCACGGTGCATGTGTGCGGGCTGGGCGAGCGCGTCCCTGCGCTGGCTGCGGGGTCCCTGCCGGAGACCGTGCTGCCCGGCACCTGGGCACTGCCAGGAATCCTGCCTGGAAAGGGAGATACCCCCGCCCAGTGCCCCAGCAGTGCCGCGTGGCAGGGAGTGTGCCAGCGAAGCCCGTCCTCTCCGAGCCGCTGTCCCCTTCCCCCGTACTCACGGGGCTCGTGGATGCCCGGGAAGTCGCTGAACTCCAGCACGTAGAGGTGCCGGCCCTCGACGCTGCGGCCGATGCTGTAGATGCGGGTGACGTAGGGGCACTGGCTCTGCACGCGGAACAGGGCCTGCACCAGCTCCTCGTAGCGATGGTGGAGGAAGCTGAGGGCGGCCGCCCCCTCGAGCAGGAGCAGGGCTCCCACCAGGGGCCGCAGCCACCGCGCCATCCTCCCGCGGCGCTGGGCGCCCGGACCAGCTCCCAGCCTCGGCTCCCTCCCCGCCGGGAGCTTAAAGTGCAAACTCCAACCAGCTCTTTCCAGCTGCCGAGTGCCAGCCCCCTGCACCTGCGGGCGGGGGGCGGCGGGAGCGGGCGCGCCGGGGCCCCGCGGCGCAGGAATGCTCCCCCCGCCCGCCCGCCCGGCCCCCGGCGAGCCCGCTCTCCTCCGGCGGAGAAGTTTCCCCCCGCTCCAGCTCACTTATTAACTGGACAGCAAACAGGGCCCCGCAGCCACTGCCTGTCACCGCAGAAGAAGCGCAGGGCTGGAAAACTGGCTGCGGAGGGCGTCGGGGCTGCCAAGCGCTCGGGGAGCGGCGGGCGGGGGAAAAGAGAGGAGAGGAGAGAGGGAGCCGGCGGGCGGGGGGCTGCCCGTCACCGAGCCTTCTCGTGGAGCAAGCGCCGAGGGGGATGGGGACAGCGCCGGGGCGGCCTCGCTGCCCGCACGACTCCCGCAGCCCTGCCCGGCGCGGGCAGCTCCCGCCGCTCCTCCCCGGAGTCCGGTCCCGCACCGCGCCTCCTCTCCTGCCTCCTCTCCTGGGGAAGCGGAGGAGGCACCGCCGCGGGCTCCTCGGGTCAGTCGGCCCCTCTGCCCGGCCCTGCTCACCCGGCGATCCCATTGCTCCCGGGATAAACAGAGGCAGGGACTGCATCGCCCTCGCCACAGCTGGCTGCCCGAACTGCCGAGCCGGGACGGTGCAGGGGGAGGGCAGAGCAGCGTGGGATGTTGTCTGCAGAGCAGGAACCATCACGGAGAGCTCCACTCGGAAAGTCTGGTATTACCCCACCCTGCTCTGGGAGGGGGCATGAGAGAGTTCTGACAGGCACTGGGCAGGAGGACATTGCTTAACTGTGCAAAGACAAATTAAAATGTCTTGCTGTCTGCTAACGAAGGGTTGCAAACTGTTTGTGGATATAGGGGAAGCTGGTTCCTCTCTACCCCTCTGCTTATCCCAGTGGGCAGCAGACACCTCGTGGTCCCTGCTCTCTGCCCACTGCCAGAGGCAGCCTTGCCCCACAAGGCTAAACTCCAGCAGCCTAGTGGCTCTGACAGAGGTATTTACTAGGACAACCCTGACACAGAGACCAAACACGAACACAAACAGCCACGGGAAAAATTACCACCACGGGACAGGCCAGGGAAAAGGCTCCCTTCGATAACATGAACATGCTATTCTGCTCTATCTGGGCCATGCTAGAGAGGAGCTCCTCTAGCCATCAATAATGGGCTGCCCAGGATACTCAGTGCCATGCCAAACATTTGCTTTCCCTCCAGCCTTGAGGTGGATCTGTGCTGCATTGCTCTAATTTCTGTGTCAAGGGTTGCTTCACCCAGCAAAGCATTCTCGTCCAGTGCTTTCCTACCTGTTCTTCATGTCTTCTTGGGGTGCTGTCTTTCTACCTCAGTTTTCCAGGAAAAGTAGGGGTAAAACCAGGGAGTCTCTGTTTATAACCCCTAGCTGCTGTTGATAGCATCTGATGCAAACAGTACAGGCTGGTGGTCAAGGCGCATTGATTGCCTGCTCACGACTTGGCTTATTCAGACTTTCTCATATCCAACATTCCCAGCACCATCATAGTGGTCATTTCTCTCCTTGACCCTTTGCCTTCTTGGTCTTCTGCCCCACCCACACGGTTTCCTCTTAACCCCAAAAATATCCTTTTGAAGACATGAACATAAAAATAAAAATATGATACATACATAGAGATAGCAGTAACCATATTGGTACCTTCTCCTAGGTAAGCATCATCCCCCCATATCCCTGCTTGTCAGCTAGTCTGAAAGCAACACATGTTCAGGAGCAGGAATGGCATTGCACCCATCTGTAGCTAGCTAACAAGAGTCAGTGCTGGAGGGGATAGCTTCTCCCAGCACATGCCAGAAGCCAAGGCAAAGTAGCTGACGCTGTGGCAAGGAGAGCACGGGTATGGTAGCACAGTTCTTGTCTCTACAGCAAGACATGTCTGGTGGTGTTTTGCAAAACTGGCAGCCCACAACAGCAGTGGGAAATGCCTTCACCTCCTTCACATCCCTGCTACCAGGGCTGCTGGGTTCCCGTGGAGCTGCTCTTTCCCCAAGCTTCAGCAATGAAGGCCATGTGAAAGAGTTGTTGGCAGGTTTCCAGCAGTACCCAGTGTTACTTGGCAGCCAGAGAGTGCTAGGCAGGGCTATAGTAAAATAGTGCAAGCCCCATGTTTGGCCAGTTTCACCCTCCCCTTTCCCTTCCTAGGCTGCTTTCAGTAGCCTGGGACAGTAGTGGCAGAGTTGGAACTGCAGTGCTGCCAAGGGACACATGAGGAAAGCTCTCACTTTCCTATGGAGGCAAGCAACACTGATGTGAGAAACAACAGTAAAAAAAGAAATGCCAGAGCATTAGAACCTAAAAAGGAGCCATGGGCAAAATTTCATGTGGGTGGAGAACACATCTCACACACTACTAGGTCTGGAGAGTTAAGTCAGCGTTATCCATAGCACAGGGATGGAGGCAGCCTGTTATCAGGTAGCAGGCTTAAAGCATACAAAAGGAAATAGTTTTGCACAAAAGACACCATGAAATTACATCATCAAAACTGAAAGTTAAATGAGTGCAAAAGAGGATAAGATGAATTCATAGAGAACAGGGTCACCTACAGTTATCAGATCTTGAAGCAATAATTTGATCACAAATTTCCTAAGCCCCTGATGGGTAGAAAAAAAGGATTATGCTGTTTCCCTAACTGTCCCTCTAAATCCTTGCCCACCACACAGCTGGAGATGAGTGCCAATGCACTTCCTGCTTGATATGACCTAGCATGGCCTTTATACATTCTAGGAAAATGACAATAATAAATTTGGACATGTTTGAAAACACTGACGAAAGCAGAAACAAACAATAGAAGACATTAGGACTTAGAAACAGTGAAGGAAGTAAATAAAAACTTCATTTGGAAACTACGGCTAATACATCTGGGATGGATCATACACTCCCCCACCCCCCACCCAGATGTTCAAAAATGGAGAGACCTGGAGGCAGTGGGAGAGAGAAGGGGAGAAGGAATGCTCTGTGCCACTGTGATGAGAGTGAGAGGATTGTGCATACAAGCCCTGTCTCCCCACATTTGCATTGCTGATGGGCACAGGCGGCAAGGAGCTGATTCTGCTGGAACTGACCACGGAAAGACTGCATCTGATGGGATCACTTTAGTTCTGGCCATATTGTTAACAGAGGAATATTGGAAAATGTGAGGAAAGTTCAAGCTAATAGCCATAAGAATGAGAGAACTGTGGGGAGTTCACGCTGAAAGAAAAATAACAACTGTGACAAGCATTGTTTCCTTTGGCAGACTATGGGTGTGGCTGCACACGGAGACACGCAGCCCTGTGAGCAAGGGGCACAGGCCCACTGTCCTTCTCCTGTCTGGAGGGCTGGGAAGGTGGGCTGCAGTGCCAGCATGATGCCAATGGGGCTGCCTGGGGGAGGAAGAGGGAAACTGTGAACAGAGGACTGCTTCTGTCCAGTTCACAGCTTAGGAGAGCAAATTTCTTTGAGCAGGTCAAGATGAAGCTAAGGCAAAGAAAGATGTGGTTTCAGCACTAGCAGCCTTCCCAGGAGTGAGGCAACCTGTGTGAGGTGCCCAGAGCCTGGGGAAAACCACAGTGCATTTCTCTGCCAGGAGGGGATGCTACACATACACCGGGAACTTCAGAGCTGACCTAGGAGAGCATCAAGGAACTGGCAAGAGAGGAAATCACATCTCAGGACTTTTCCATGTTTAGTGCCAGAAACTCCATTCCACTACTGGCAAACTCCCATCTTCTGCAATACAGCATAAAACTTTTCTGGCATCAGTTCAGAAGTCTTTATTATGATAAGCATACAGAGACTTGTGTGTGCATCAAAACAAAGATCCATTTCTTCAGGGTTGGGCCACGGAAAGAAAACACATGGCCTGGGTGGCAGGGGCTGTTGTCCTCAGTGTGCTCTCCCCAGACCCTCCTGAACAGGCTGTTGAGCCTGTGACAAAGCTGGCAGCCCTGCAGAGCTGCACATCCTGCCTGGCACAGAGCATGGGAAGTATTGGGGTGGAGAATGAAGGGGCACACATCTGGCCCAGAACTGCTCTGGGAGAAACTGGAAAGCCCTGGCCAGTGCCAACACTTCAAATCAGCCTTCCAGTGCAGAGGTGATGGCCTCACTCCTGAGAGCTTCTTTCCAAGTGGAGGCCCCACTGTGCTTTGCTGTAGGGCTGTGGAAATCTGCTGTAGCCTGTGCACAGAGGAGAGGCAGCTTTATCAGGGAGAAGAGTGAAAGGTACTTAGAGCCTGTGGTGGGGAACAGTTTTCCTGCAAGAGGTGAGGATGCTGCAGGTACCCGAGCTCTCTTCTGACAAGTTCCAATAGTTTTGCCCCGCACTTGACACTCGGCTAAATATAGCAGAGCTCACAGAGGTCATCAGTCCCAGCGAGACCAGGCTGCTTTTGCACCCTGCAAAGCTATTACCTCCCTCTGCAAGGAATCTCTCCAAAAATGGACCAATCAACATTTCAACCCAAACCAGAGACTCTCATCCCACCTTGCTGCAGCACATCTCAGAGCTTCCTAGGAGCACAGGAGAACTCTCTCTTCAGGAGAGACCAAGATCTTGAATCTTGGCAGTGCAGCAGAGCTGAATAGTGAGTAAATATGTGAAATACTTGATGTTAAAAGATGCTTTTTACCCAGGAGAAGCAAATTGGTAAAGCAGGAAGTGTCTAGAAATTAAAGCCAGAAGAGATAATTATCACTGAGGCATATCAACTGTATTAACAAGAGAAATGATACATTATTACTGGCATATTTGGAAACTCCCTCCACTATCATTAATGGTCTTCATGTACATGTTGGGTGGCTCTGGAACACACATTTGAGTTGAATACAGCTGGATCAGATGCAACACAGAAGCAAAGAAATGAATGTTCATAAAATTGAGCTCTATGACCAAGGGTTATGAGTAGCCTCCGTGAATAAAGTCCTGCAATAACAGGAGAAATATAGAGAAAACAATCATAGGCCATTTTGTGAATGTTCACTACCAGGCAGTGACATGCAATGGTCTCACCCTGACAGGATGCCTTCAGTCAACCAGTTCCTGGAGCCTCAGGCTGCTCAATTGGCATGTTGTCACCTTAGAAGTTCTTATCCTGTAGAGATTGATTTATGAATGGGGTCTATAAGTCATAAGGTTTAAAAATATTGTAACATATTTTGCATTTATCTTAGTTCAGGTTGCACTCAAGTCATATTTAAAGCTTAAAAACCCCCAAAACTCAGCCAAAAAGTGAGCTAATTAAGACAGGAGGAGTAAGTGAAGATGCCAGCTGCTCACCTGGCTCCAGAATCAGGAGCTAACAATATTAATGCTATGGGGCTTGCAATGAAGATACAAAATATTGTAAAAGCTCTTCTCCCAGATATTTGACATTTTCCTTTCACATAAATCCTTAGCAGGGCCAAGAAGAGCAGACTGGAACAAGCTTTCTTTCCACACCAACTTCCACATGAAATTTTTGCATCAGTTTCTGACATGTCCTAATGGATCTGCCAGTTCTCATCATGGACACAACTGAGCAGCTGCCAGATCCCCAAGGAGGTCTCAGGAGAGGAATTGCTACTCTGCAGGTTGCCAAGCTGTTCACGGGAAGGACGGATGAACCAGCTCACCTGGGGAGCTTCTCCAGGGCCTCTGCTCTGCTACAAAGGCTCCGTATGCAAGGAAGGTGACATGTGATGGGGTGTGCTGCAGATGAGGCTGTCTGGGCAGCACAGGCAGCTCCTTCCAGCCATGGCCAAAACCTGCTGCTCATCTCTCATCTACCTGTCTTTGCTGCAAACAACAGAAGGAAGACTGCATCCCTAGCTGAATTCCAACACTGCAGTGTATTTGCAGATAAACCAAAACTGGTCAGCGGACTCACGGCTGATGAAAAGTCATTTGAAGATTGAACTGGATAATCTGCTTGGGGCAATATTCTTTGAATAGTATGTGTTTCAGTGGAGTCACACAGAAGGAAAAATGGCTCATATTGAGAGACAGTGATGTAGGATGTGAGACAGAGGCTGTTCTGAAATGCCATGACTGGGAAAAAAGACCAAGTTGCAGTAGTCCAGCTAGACTCAAAAGCCTGAAAACTTTATGTTATGTGAACAGACTTGGACCAGAGATATATGAATGGATTACATAAAGCATAGATCAAAACCAGATATATACACTACCTGCTGAAAACTTTGGTGTCCAGGTTTCAGAAAGATGTAAAACTTTTAAAAGAAGTGGAGTTGAGAGCTGCAAGTGATATCTGCAGAGACCACTTTACAGATTAAAAACCAATCTATTTAATATGATATAATGACAACTTGCAAGCACCACTGAGGAAAAAGGAATTTTAATAGCAAGTTACTCAGTCTTTTGGAAATGGGCAGAACAAGATCCAACAGAAGCTGAAGCCACCAAATTCAGAGCAAAAATAAGACACAGGTTTTTGAAAGAACAATGATCTGCCCAAAGATCTTAGGACAAGGTAGATTTTTCCCTTACCTTTAGGTCCTTCAATATATTAGGACTTCTACTTTCTAGCATGAAGTAGAAATAACTGGGTGACATTTTCCAGCCTGGACTATGCAGAGGGACAGACAGGGAGAGCTCTGTTTCTGTGCTTGCCTAAAGGAGAAGGCATTGTTGGGGTTGCAAATCCTGACCCCCTCCACACTGCCTACACCTCTGCTTGGGGAAAGAGATCTGTCTTTGCTGTGCCTTCCCCTCTACAATACCTGCTTTCTTTTTGCCTCCACATTTACAGGTCATTAGGAGAAGAGATTTATGAGATTTTGTGGGAGGTAAACAGGCACCAGTGGTTTCTGAGTGTTTTTACAAAAATGGATTTCTGACTTACCTCTCTTTTTTTGGACCAAGAAATGGAAACATGGAAGAAAGTGATAATAAACTCAATCAGTGGCATCGTCCTACTTGTGTGGGCTGCAGTATATGCACTCACAAGCCCTGGGTCTTGTGGCCATAGGATAAGCCTGTGCTATGAGGAAAGGAAAGGAAAATCTTCACTGATTTTGCTGGTGGAAAGAGTTGTTCAATCTGTGCATACTCATGCTGTTTAACTGCTGCCAGCTGCCTACAGGAACATTAACTAATAAACACTTTCCCTAGACTGGAGGCTGCTGTGTTACCAGCACAGTGACCCTGGATTGCTTTAGTGGGTTATACCTGAGGGCACACTGATCCCACCAGAGTCCCTGCAGGCACAGACAATCACTACTGGCCAAGGAACCTGGGCCAACACAAGCTCTTCCTATAAAAAGCAGCAATGCCTGTTTGGGAACTTGTGGCTTGATGTACCTTAGGGACATGGGAATGGCTCAGTTCAACAGTGAGCCAGCTTTGGTCCAGCAACAACATCAGGAAGACGTGGGAAAAAGGCATTTTGCCACCTGCAAAAGGAGCTGACAGCTGACAGAGCCCAGCTAAGGGCTGATGACCACAAGCACGCTCAGCTTCTTCCTCCTCATCCCTTCTCTTCCCAGAGTGGCATTTGAAGCCTGACCCACCTTCAGGGGCCAGCCAGGTGCAAGAGCTGTACCCAGCTGTAGGGCTGTTGGAGCTCAGGGCGCAGGGAGGTGAGCAGAGGTGTGCTGGTGCAGAAAGGGCTCTTGGGAACAGCTTCAGCGGAGAAGGAGCAGGATCACCCTGTACGTGATAGCTCCCAAGAGCTCAGTGGGATGTGTGACCCTGAGATAACCCTTGCAGGAGCACTGGCTCCCAAAGATTGCTGCCACTTTTCTCTTTATAATGCTGTGCACAAGGCAGAAACCAACAAGCAGCAAAATTTCCTTGAATGAAAGTACGACCCATTCAAGGAGGGGACAGGAGCTTGTCTGTCCTTGGCAGAGAAGGTGGCGAGCCTGATGTCCCAACATCTGTCAGTGCAAGTGTGATTCAGAAGAAATAAATGCCCTTGTTGTACAGTCAGAAGCTTCAGTGAGAGGGACTCTGCAGTACAGCCTGCTCTGCTGGAGTCTCCTAGCCCTGAGCAGCCAGGATGACACGGCTCCTCTCCCCTTCAGGTTCTTCCTAAACAATCCCCTTCTGCAGGCACTTGGGCTTGTGGAGGAGAAGCCAGGCAAACAGGAGCACAGACACCAGCACAAGGGAGCACAGCACCATCAGCCCCACGTAGCTGCCGTAGGAGAGGGGGGGCCCAGCTGGCTCCTCTGCAGGGATCATGTTGGTCAGGTTCAGCATGTAGCCCAGGGTCCAACCTGCATCACTGCTGCCAATCTGAAACAGAAGAGCAGAATCAGTGCTGAGAGGCTGCCTATGGCATTGCCTGAGCAGTGGCACCCCTCGGGATAAAGGGCCAGGCTGTGTGGCAGAGGCTGCAGAGAACTGCTGGGGTAGAGCCCTCCCCTCCACGAAACACACCTTTCCAAGGAAGTGGATCAGTTGCCAGTTGTTTTCAGTGAACTCATAGCCATTTTCCAGGAGAGAGAGGATGTAGACTCCAGAGAAGCAATATTCACTCAGGTACTTTTCTTTGATGTGGTGATATGCTGTCTTCACCTAGGGAAGGAGGCAATCACCAGTCTGTTAAACACACCTTCCCACTGCTCCAGCTTGTGCCTGAGCATCCTCTGCAGGTGCTGGGGGGATCTTCCCCATCTTGCTCTGGAGATTAATCCCAGCCATTTATCCCACAGAAAAGTATCAGGAGCCCCAATCTACTGCAACAAGCATGGCTCACCTCTTGCCAAGGCCGGCCACAGAAGCTCTCAATGGTGCTGGTCACTTTGTTCAGAGCAAGGGGGTTTGGTTCACTGGTCAGGTTCAAAAAGTTCATCACAAAATAGAAAGCAGAAAAAGCCTAAAGGAGAAAGATCCTTTTAATCTGACTAGGCCACAAATCCCACAAAAGAAAATGAGTTTATTTCTAGATAGAGAAATATAAGAAGCAGCATCACACACAAAAAAGCAGGAATGTTTTCAAGAGTGATGTCATTTTTAGACATACGCCTCAGAGCTGCTGAGAGATGGAGGTAGGAATTATGATATCCTGAAGAACTTCTGTTCTAAAGGAGCTCTCTCCTTTACTTGTGCCAGTGCCACACAGTGAACACTGATTGCCATCACAACCATGATCCCATTTTGCCAACTGAGTAAGATTAGTATGTAAACAATATCACCACAAAGAGCAGAGGTGATGGTCTGAAAGGATTGTACAGAGCCCTGAGGTCCAGAGACCCCATCTCTGATCATGGCCAGTAGCTGATAGGTAGGAGGCAGCTTAGGAACAGGGCAAGATTGTATTAGCTATTCCCTGGAAAGCCTCACAATCACTGAGCAGCTCTTGCAGCTCTAGGACTGATGGTCAGCGTGGTGTCACACATAATGTGTGTTCAGAGTGTGCACTGTCTCCTCATGTCTGGCAAGCAGATAGTTGAGCTAACTGGTTTCAGTAGCACTCAGACACTTCTGGGTGAATTTCAGATCTGGTGCCACCACTGACCTCAGGAGACAAGGTTTGCAGGAGCAGTGTTCCTGCCTGCAGCAGGCTCTCCTGCCTCTGGTGCTGGACAGCTTAAAAAGTGAGTAAACACAGCAGCCCAAGGAGATGGGTTAGAATGGGAGCAGTGCAGCTACTACTAGGCCAGTATTTACTGGGGTAGCTCTTAACATATCTGTCCTCACAGCAAGTGCAGCACTACTTTCATAGTTACATGTCCAGAAAGCCATCTTGTAAATTATTTCCTGCCTCAGTCATAAGAATGTGCTCTAGCATTACTTTGAATTTCTGCTCGTCTGACATTCTGGATCACAGATAGTTGAAGAATGAGTGAAGACTCACCCCAAAATCCCCTTGTAATGGAGGTAGGTATATCCCATTGAAGGAGCAACTGGAGTAAGGACAATTGCTTTTGTCAAAGAGATTCTGGATGTTTTCTCGGCATTTCTGATAGTCCCCCTCTCCCTTTATAGACAGCTGGCTGAAAGGTAATTGCTTTTTCTTGTCTGATGTGCAAGGGTTTTTGAAGAAGTCACTAATATTTATACTCCTCTCATAACCTTTGTGAAAGCATGGATCAGGGAGACTGCTGTCCTCCACAGTCTGAAAATAAAAATCAATCCAAGCTGTTATATTTTGCTCTAGAATAACACCCCGGGAAAGAACCACAAGGAAGGGTGGCACTTGTCACAGTACATCACATCCAGGTGCACACATCAGGTCAAAGGGATAAGGATGGCTTAAGGCATTTGCTGTACAGGGGAAGATGTGGGTACTGCCACAGCCTCCCTGTAGGATACTGGGCAAATTATTTTAAATCACAGTTTGTTAAGCTGTGCTGTTGATTTGTGTTTCTCAGAGATGGTAAAATGTCACCTCCCCTGAGTACTTCAGTTAAATGCAGTTCTCTTGCTATTCCATGCTCAAGAATCAAAGCATCTCAAATTGGCAGTACTTTTGAAAGTATTTACTGTCACCTCTTTGGGCACCTCATGCCCAGTCTGTATGGAGAACAATGACATTTTTTTAATCCAGACTAAGAGGTGAGCTGGGATGCAGCAACTTTTGCAGCACCAGTATCCCAAAGCTGGGAGAGTCCAGGATTGTTCAGTTACAGGTGTAGATGTACTTGCCTGTAGATCCCTGGCCAGTTTCTGCTGCAGAGCCTGGTCCTTTCCATAGCAGAGAAAGCTGTGCGTGTACACTTGGTAATCCTTGCCATAGAGACGGAAGTAGAGCTGGTTCTCTGGGGACTCAGAAGGGGGGTCCTTTGATACAAAGGTAATCTGTGTGGAGGCTCCTCCAAGGTCTAGTGCTCCTGATGTCTCACTTAAGGATTTCAGGGAATGTAGAAGCTTTTTCCAGCCAGACTTGGGAAAAAAACCCAAAGTAAACCAGATATATTTGGCATGGAGAAGATTTATTTTGGATAAATAAAAAAGAGAAGGAGCTATGAGGAGAGAAACAGAAGCACAGAACATGGGAAACATGGGAAGTCCTGGAGGGGGCATGAGATGAGAGCTGGAACAAGACATAAGAAAAATGCAAGCTTGTAAATACAGAAGATGGATCATGTCTAAGTCTTTGCAGGAGGGCACAGAATATGAAATCTAATACTATTGTTACGAGAAAAAGCAGTCCACTTACTATTTCAGCTCTCAGAAGTTTTATAAGCTCAGCAGGAAAGAACCATAGTCAAACTTTTCCGAAACAGAAATATTTTAGATCAGGAAGTGAGAAGGATGCTGTACCCAAGCAAAATTATTGAACATGCTGGTGTTTTCAGTGCTTGAAGCCTAATTATAGTGGTGCATCCCGACACGACTAAGTATCAGGATGTACTCACAGCAACTGCTGAGGCAAGATGTGCAGCGTCCTGATCCCTGGTAAATGGCTTACAAGGGAAGAGAGTGCCCATGACACCTTCTTGCAAGGCAGGACTTACAAAGTGCTGCAAGCCAATGATTCAAATGTCTTGCTATAGACATACTACCTGCTTGAAATTGCCCAGAAGGTAGTTAATGGTGATCCATCCATAGGCTCCTTCTTCCTGACCAGTGATGATTCTGGCACCCTGGAAGTTGAAGGGAGATGAGCGTAGTGTGTTTCCTACTGAGGACAAGACTTTGTCAGCTGCACTTTCATTCTGTAACCTGGATGAACAGAAGAAAGGGTAGAGTAACTTGGTCTGAAAGCTTGCTATGTGCTTTATTCTGAGTAGGAAGGCTGCAACTCCCCACCAAGTGTCAATGATCAGAGGTCAGTCATTAGTGTGAATAATCCGGCTCTAGCTGGCCATGGTCCTCTCTGTCACACCTTGACAGCACAGCTGCCACCAACTCTGACACTTACAAACCCTGCAGCTGGGAATGGTAGGTACTTGGGTCAGAGACCAGAGTTCTTGTTCTGCAGCATGTATTCTGACAGGAGTTGGTCGTACTGTGGAGACTCCTCTCACTTTTTGCTGTCACAATTATAGAAGAAATCCAGAAGATATCTCCAGGAAGATTTCCCGGGCAATATGTAACAAAGATCAGTTTCCTGCCCTAGCCAGGAGAAGTCTGGGTCACCCTCATGAAAATCACAAATTGTAATTAAAAAGGATGTGATTATAAAATTACCTTAGCCTCTGATGGCCCTCTGTGGGGAGTTGCAACATATTTGGGCTCAAAAATCTGGGCCTAAACCAAACTGTGGGGATGTTTGAGCATCCTTTTATTAATAGGGATATTGGGGCACTGCTCATCTCCTGGTCTCTCTGTGCTGCATGTGGATGCAGGAGATGATGGAGAGTTGGGGTGAATGGGGAAGCAATGGAAAAGTCCAGGGGACTCGGGGCTCAGAGGGGCCAGCAGCAGAGGAGCATATCTGGGCACAGTGTGAGCTAGCAGTGTGTCCAAGGACTGTTCCCTGGAAGCCCCCACTGCCCATCCATGGCAATCCCAGGTGCAGTGCTGCAGGAGAGGGGACAAGCCCTGCAGTACCTGAGAAGCCGCATGCCAGCAGTTGCTCCGAGGTAGACGGGTGTCTCTTTGTGCTGCACTGAGGGAATCACCTCTTTTGCTTGTTGTAGGCACTGTTCCAGAGAGGGACCTGCCTTCTCTGTGGCATGGGAGTAACCTGAGATCCCAGGGCCTGCAAGGAGTAAAGACACTTTATAGTTCAGACTCCAAACAAAACCCCAGAATGCTGTCATGAGTGGGGGTGTTAAACCATATCATAGGCAGCAGGATCTGATTCAACCACCCCATTTCTGAGGAGCTTTAGAAATCCTACAGCACCAGCTAAGCCCAGTGCACATAGTGGGTGGTCACAGTGCCCAGCATCTGCCACCCTTTCTCTGCAAAGCAGGCTATGAACTAGCAATGAGGGCTGAGACAAGCCATTTCTTTCGCATGCCCAAAACATCTGCAGACTCTCCTGTGAGTCTGCCTGGGTGTACCCTGGATCTGTGCCTGAAAATCCCTGACCCTTCCACGCTGCCTCCTCTGGGGGCAGATGCTGTCATTTGTTTGTGTACTTTCTACTCACACCACAACACTGGGTGTTCTGCAGCTATTGTGTCTTATTCTAACCCAAGGAAAAAAATCGTTGTCCCTTCTCTGCCATGTGTCCGCTTGTTCCCTGGACTGCCCCAGGACCAGTGCCTGCATGGCAGCAGTGAAGCCCCATTTGCTCCAGCCTGCTGTATGCTCAGTGTGCTGCTTGTGACATGGGGTGCTGCAGCACTGAGCAGCTATCACAGCAGCTTCATAACAGTAGGGCTCTCCCCTGCACAGACCCCAGGCAGGTCTGACAACACCTCTGAATGCAGCAATCCATGATGATCTTTGCTGTTCCTTGTTGTGCGCACCCCTGGGCTTCATTTATGCCTTCCTAAACCATCCTGTATCTACACAGCAATTAAATAGAATTTAAAAAGCTCCACGATATGCATAAGTTGAGCAACCTTGAAGCCAGAAGCCCTGTGCATAGCTTGCACAAAAGCCTTGAAAAAGAGAGAACCATGATGTCCTCTCTCATTGCTTTCATCAGCACTTCAGCAAGAGTGCATGCTGACATTTTATTTATTTAAGTACATTCTTTGGTGTCGTTCTTTCCAAAAAGTGATTAATTCCAAGCATTCTGAAAACAGAGGAAAATGTGGACCCATTTTTCTCCCCAGGAAGGTCAGGCATATACAGCTCCCCATGGGAACCAGTGAGATGAAGTATCTCACAGGTGGAACACTGTTTCTACTCTTGGCTTTTTCCTTTAGATCTCTCCTCCCTCACCCTTTTATTATATTATCTCTTCTTCATCCCACGCCCCTTCCCCAACTCCTTCTCTTCTTACCTTCAACTTTACACACCTCCACCTGCTTCACCACCCCGGTGTCGTTCTCCTTCTCTGCTGGCCACTCGTACACGTAGAGGTTGGTGTGGGATGATCCCGCGTCCAGCACGATCCCATACTGCGGGCAAAGCAGAGCCCAAATCACACCTGAGGTGCCAGCCAGACGTGCTGTGTGCTGGCCTCCACACGAGGGACCAGACACACACAGCCCCTCTGTCTGGCAGCTGTGGAATGTGTGCCATTGCTCCTCTCGGAAGAGCTTCAGTGCAACGCTCCCAGCAAAGGAAACAGGAGCAGAGAAAGCGCGAAGCTGGGACTGGTTACTGAAGAGATGATTCCCCCTGAAGCTGTAACTGGTTTTACCACAAAGATGCAAAACAAGATGTTGAGGTGCATGGAGACAGAAAAAGAGGTTAGCCAGAGCCAGCAAGGGCAGCAACATGTCTGTGAGCACTATGGACACCTAACCCCCCAGCTTGTTTTCCTTTAAGGGTACCAGCTCGTAATACCTTAATATTCTTCGGAAGTGGCTGGTTTTGGGTCACTGCTACAGCAATTAAAGCAATTACAGCCAAAGTAGAGAGGAATCCCAGGATGAGTAGAATCGTTCTTGTTGAGGACATCTTTGGTTTGGTACCTGTGACTAGAGGAGAAAAAGGATATTATTATCCCAGTAGCCCATCTTTTCTCACACCCCAAAAGCATGTCTTTTGGCATGTTCCTGTAGTCCTTTTTACCCTATGAATATCTGCCTTTGCCCACCAGGTTATGAATGACCTGTGTTTGCAGAATTGGCACAGTAGATAAATCACACACTTTGCAGAACTTGTACCACTCTAGTTCCTTAAATGTTACAGGCATATTTGGGATAGCCTATCTAATGAATTAAGATTTTTGTGGTTTAATATACATGGTTAGCAGTAGAATTCTGTAAAAAAAGGCTACTTATGGCTGATGAAAATCATCCACAACCAATATGTCGTCTGAGCTTTCAGAGCCAATATGCATATAGTTGCACTTGTTAGTGGCTAGCATGATGCTGTCTATCACATTTTTCTGTTTTGGATAATCCTTTTTATATCCCACAGTCCAAACCTCATTTCACAACTTAGACTTGGGCAGTTATGCAACTGTTTAATAAAATACCATCTTACTACATGAAACTCTAGAAATATCAGTGTATTTTCCAGATTTATAAATTTGATGTAAAATCAACACTTAAAAGAAACAAATAGCTCCAGGGGACATATGTGCTCCCATTATGACATGAAATCCATTTCCACCAACAGTGATGCTCCATGCTCAAAAGCACTGATCATCTGACACACATGGGAAATAGTTTCTCTTTTCCTTTTACACAAATACTCCAGGAGATGTTTAGAAGTACATTACAGTCATTCAGGATGGCAATACCTCAGTGCAGGCAATCACAACAACTTTATTATCACGCTCTGAGAGAACCTGCTCTGCACCTGTATGTCAGAACTTGTGTTCCAGAGGTCTCCAGACCTCCAAGCTCAGATTAATGTGCCAAATCCATCCTGGCATTTCATATCAGGTAGGCAAATATGAAAAGCATTCATGTTCTGAATAGGGTCAGCTTCTAACTGCTCTGATTTTATGTGAGAAGCAGTCCCAGGTTCCAGTACAATATAGTGTTACCTGACCTTACAAATGACCCTAAATCCTCAAGTTATTCTAGAAGTTAGCCCAAGTGAAAAGAAGCAACACACCTCTGGAAATCTCTAACTATAGGCAAATAACATCTTCTTACCTTCTTAGAGAAAATGGAACCTAAAAGGGCCAGGAGAGCTCACTTTGAAGATGCCACAGACAGGCCAACTGGGAATGTACCACTGACCTGGAGCCCTGTGTTCTCTCTGTGAAAATCTGCTGAGGTTAACTGTGAAATTTGGAAGCTTGTAACGCTTGCACTTTGTGAGTGCCTATTAGAGGGTCAGCATGCTTGCCAATATCTCCAAGAATGCAGCTTAAAAAAATAGCCTAGTGCACATACCAGACGGTAGGAAGTAAGAATGTATTTTATCCAACTCTATTCAAAAACACCCAGAACTCAGGGCTTGAAGTGATTAGAAACAGCAGAGCATGACAGCTGGGAGACCTTCCTTCTCATTGTGGAAAGTAGTTGGCTCAGGTTATGATAGCACTGAGCATGTCTGTTGAACAAAATTATTTTAACCCTAGAGAAAAGAATTAAAGCAGATGTTATAATGTAAAATTAGCTGCACAATATAGATATGAAGTTAGCGTGCCTGAAAACTGAAACTGCTGCTGACAGTTGCACAGCAAAACCACATAATTATTGCCACCCTTCCTCTGAGATCTTGCCTAGAGGCAACCATGAACAAATTTGTTACGTGTTTGCAGTCATAGGAATGAAGGCTATGTGACTTTGCACAAGTTCTAAGATGTCCAGATTTCCTGTTGTGATGGGTGTTGTCAGACTGCTGTATCTTTTCAGCAGCCACACTCTGAAAGTGTCAGCATTGGCAGCAAAGCAGGAACATTGTTCCCACTGTAATGGACCATCCCAATTATAAACTAGAAATCTCTTGTGTGAAGGCAGAGGCATAATGATAATTGTAACCACCTGTAACCTGAGATTAGTAATTTTTTTTGTCACAGCACATTATTTTATTAACCCTGAATATGACTTTTGCCTGAATTTTAGTTCAATATCATGAGCACTTTTCAGGACTCTGGAGTTTGTAGATAGGTGACTTCATTGCTGTATCCCATACCAAACCATCTATCTCTGTGAACTCTACCAAGAAGTTTTGTACTGAAATATTACAAACAAGAAAAGGTACAAGGTGATAAGCATAATCCAGAAGGTAGTGTAACAAAGTAATAACCTTCCAAAGAGCACTCAAACTCTACAGACTTGAATACTTGACAGACTTGTTTAAAAAAGACAAACTTATTTAAAAAAATTCAAACAAAAACCAACACTGCAAATCTATCTAAAGAATTCAATGCAGTTAAAATTCACTTGCTGTTTGTTCAGAAAGGTGAGGTATTTCAATAAGTTTCCTTTTATGTGCCTTTGGTTATCTCCATCAGCTCTAGGTGAAATTGCAGGTTCTGCAGGGGCTAAAGAATTAAGCTATTCCAGCTTCCTCCAGCTGCTTAGAGTTTCACATTCACGCTGCTGAATGCCATGCAAACACTCCCCAGTGTCCACCAAGTGGAGCAGTACTTGACTGATTTCCAGGCCCCAGGGCTTTCCTTCCACTAGCAGTTTTCCTCAGCTGAAGATAAAGCAGACACAATCTTTTGTCCCCGTGCCCAGTCAGAATCCAAGCAGAGACAGATCTCTACTCTTTCTCTCACCCTGCCCACTGTGTGCAGTGACTAAAACATCCCAAAGGGCCATAAGTAGGCATAGAAATGATGCTGCTTTTCTCCTCTCAGAGCTCAGAGCTGCTTGATGCTGGAGCCCTGCCCGCCTGCACAGGCACTGAGCACTCTCCAGATGCTGGAGCACAGCCCAGCTGCTCAGGCATCTCTGTTTCCAATTTTGGTCTCTTGCTTTTTTGTAGGGGTTACCACTGGTTCCATCCAGCGATGGCCCCAAAACACGAACAGATCTGACGTCCTTTCTGTCTCCAAGACAGAGAACTGGGAGGATGTTGTCAGTCACTCCAGGTAGCAGCAATTTTGCTGTGGAAACACTGTTGCTATTAGTGAATAACCAGGGAGGACCACACCAGCGTGGGAGGCAGCTCTGCGTGAAGGCAAGGAAGCAGATTTGACTCCTGTGTCTTGCAGAGCTCAAGACAAGTAGGAAATGACCCCTCCAGCCAAACTACACTAAATCAACAGCACCTCTGGATGCCAGGAGATGTCACTCACAGCCAAGACTGCCCATTCTCAACTCCCTTCTCACCAAACAAGACTTACTAACAAAAGTTAAAAGGAACCAGGCAAACAGCTGTTTTTAGACATGCAATAAGCAGAGACTAAGGCTTGTTTAAGGAATGACATTAGGAATGTCAAGCAGAAAAGAAAAGATGCTGTGCATAGACCAAAGCCATGCTTGGTTCAGACAATCTCACTGCAACCCATCATCTCTAATAAATATAAATATTTTTGTAAGCTCTGACTTTGCACAACAGATAAAACTGATGTTTGATCTTTCATTTGGATGTTCATGCTCAGTCTGTTACAGAAGGGATCACAAGGGGTTGTACGGCAAGGCCATCCCTCTTCCACTGCACAAATGCCACAATGACAGAGACAGTTCCCACCATCACTTTTATCCTCTCAGCTCTTCTCTTTGTGGTCACAAATATTCCCATTTTCAGCCCTAATTTATTTATTGTCAGTCTATTCTCTCTGTCTGGCTTCCACTTCTATCTCACAACTTCTGAAATGCCCACTCCTAAGAGAATTTATTCTCTTAGTCAATTTGTAAGAAATTATCATTTCTGGATTTTTTTCTTTCATTTTTATGTCTTTTTTTTTTTTTGTCTTTTCTATCTAAAGAGTCCAGCGTCACTTCTCTACATATAGAATTACTTGTTTATGTTTTTCTTGAGCATTCTTACCAGAGCTGCAAGGAGACTGGCCTTGCACAGCAGTGAACCCATTCCACAGGAGATGATACAGTCCCAGCCTAAATGAAGGGAGGTGGGGACTTGTACTACCTCAGAAACGTGGTCCTCCACCATCACAGGCTGTGAACCTCTCATGCAAACTCAGGAAACCCACCCAGGAGAGAGGGGCTCTGGCGATGCAGTCTGGGCACATTTTCTAACTGCAGGAGTTTGTGCTGTGGAGTTCTGCTGGCAGAGATGGTAGGGGAGCAGTCAGTGCTGCTGTTCAACATGGAGAGGAGACCCACACATCATCCTCCTGGTGAGTGGAAATGAGATTTCGGTAATCGTGAAGGTTTTCAGGCTGAATTGCCTGAAATTACCTCACTGATTACTCCGTGAGGTTGCTGAACTTGCAGGGTTCAGGGTTTGATGAACATTACCCAAAAGGCACTCCTGTCTTCAGACTCACCACAACCAAAAATCTGAGTGCATAAACACTCAGAAGAGCCACACTGCTTCATTTATCAACCCTTTAATGAAATTTTCCCTGTCCCTAACTGACTTCTTACTCATTCTTCATCTGCCTTTTTCATGTAAATATGCTTGTATCCAAGTTACCTAGGAAGACTTTGCTGCAAAGTAATGTAAACCACCTGTTTCAGGCCAGCATACTGGAAAATTCTTTTCTTGGGCTGTCAAGAGGCTCAGGTTTGTCTTAGAATTTACAAACAAGCACATATACAGAAAGTCAATGGCTTTGGTATAAGGGGTTTTATTTCAAAGTATCAGAACAAGACATTCAGCATGCTGAAATTAGAATTCAAGCTCCAGATCAGGATTTTACATCACTTTTTACAGCTGTTACATGGAACAGTGTGGGTGACTCTGCTCCATGGTTTAATTATTCATATGGCAAAGACTGTGGCCTAAATACTGGTGTGATCTCTGCCCATCCTTGTAGTGCTATGTAGAATAATAAATACCCATTTACAGGGTTATATTTTTACACATGAAATACTTGTAAGTGCTGAAGTACAAACAGTGAAGTGTCAGTGAAACTGATAATCCAAACAGTATAATGGGTTTTTTGGATGCTGTCTCTCAAGAGACATTTGATACTGAAATCATGCATCCCTACATGTCTCGAAACCCTCAGAGTCCTATGAATTTGGGCTATACAACTTGGCAGCTTGAACTGTCCCATGTGCACACATACTGTGCATTAGTGAGCTGGAAGATAAAGAGTGTGCCTGTATCTGGGATCACACCAAGCTGGGAGCAAAGCACACTGACACATAGGGCTGGAACTGAAAATGAATTTGACAAATAGGTGAGAGCCTGGTGAAAACATCTAACTCACTTAAGGACAAAAGCAAATATGACATTTAGGTAAGAGCCATCACCCAAACACAGTGTGGTGAGCAATCTGTTAAGTGGCTTTTCCAGAGAAAATGGTATTGCAGCTACAGCAGTTTATAGTAATCTTTCCCTCCATCAAAAGCTGGTAAATCCTCCTGTGAGGTTCTATGACCAATTTTGGACACTGCCTTTCAGGAAAGATGGACGCCACTTGGAGAAACTCCAGAAGACAACAAGAAAGATCACAAGCTTAAAAGCTTGACCTGTGAGGAAAGATTGAAGGAATTGAATTGTCAAGTTTGCAAAAAAAGAAGAGTAAAGAAGGCTCATTAGTTGTCTTCAGACAAATGACATTTCTGTCTGCCAGTGCTGGTGTAGCCAGTCCTGCCTCAGGATGAGGGTGGCTCCTCGATTTTCTCCCAGTTCCGTTTCCTTGGTTCAGAAGGAGGGGAGTCAGCAAAAAGGGGACAATGCACTCATAAGTTACACTGTCAGCAAAGCCAATGCAGTGCATATGCTCTCCCTGTGGGATATAGATGCAGTTGTACAAAGATCCTCCCTCCTTTGCCCAACAAAGCTCCAGGTTTTGTTCAGACATAATTCAGCCACAGCAGCCACCCTGCTGGGTGCTATCCACATGTGCAGCACTGCTCGGTGTGGGAGTTCCTCATCCTTTTGCTGGTTTTAGTGTTGTGGCTGGGATACAACCCCGGGAAATTGCACAAAATACATTGAAAAGCCCTCTTTTCCTGGAAAAAAGAAAAGCACGTGGAAATCCTGGAGAGCTGCTGGGGTGCTGGAGGCAGCAAAAGCTGAGCAGAGATGGATACAAAGGAGCAGGCAGCACACATTTCTCTCCCCTCCACAGCTGCCCGCAGCAAGAGGGGCTTTGAGCCCGGGCAGCCCTGTGGCCCTGCAGTGCAGTTACTGCTGCAGAGGGGATGTCCAGGGGTCCTGGCCACGAGCCCCAGTGGCCCAGACTGCCACACCAAGTGCCCCATTCACCATGCACAAAGCAGGTTCCTCTGTCAGAGACCTTCCCATGGAGCAGGGCTGGGGATGGTGCTCAGCCCCCCCAGCTCCCTGCAAGGCACTCACACCCCCTCCCACCTTGGCCTCGCAGCCCATCTCCCTGGTGTTACATACTGCCCCCACAAGCCTTCCCAATGCCTGCTCATTAAGTAATCTCTCTGCACAAAGATATTTTTCTGGCTTGCATCACAGCAGTCAGACCCAGATACTCAATATTTTTAAATACAATCAGCAAGTGTCAGGATGCTGCTGACACAATGACTTTTAGATAGTTTTTTTTTTCACATTTATATGATGGTTACTGGACTTCTAAGCATGTATCCTCCTGGTACTTATACTAATTTCTTTAAAATTCTCACATCAAAGAGATTTTTCAAATCAGAAGATAAAACTGTTAGTAGTTACATCAGTTTCCTGTCAGGAAACCTCTGGTATTAATTTCCTACTAGCCATCAAAGCTATATTTTAACTGCAGAAGATTTATTGCCATTATCCACAAAGCTTGAAGTTTCATCAGAAAATATCCAGTGAGCTCAAGGGGGCTTCCCCTCCTCCTCAGCTTACCAGCTAAATTATTGCTTGAACATGCTTAACTATCACATGATGTGGAGGCATTTGTTTGTCTTTTTGGGGAAAAAGAAAAAAAGATGCATCAAGCACTGACACCTTTCAGCTTTGTCATTATTGATAGTTTGAATACACAGACTTGCAATTGTTCAACGGTGCTGCCAGGCTTCCACTTGTGCTCAAGATCCTTGCATTCTTCTTTCTTTTCTTCACTCCCTGGCCATGATTTTTTTCTTATGATTCTTTTGACCATCTTTTCACTTTCCAACTTTAAATTTGCACTAGTTTTATCTTCTTTTATTGCCTCTGAATATGCATCTTTAAGATATTTTATTAGTTTCAAATTAACATAACTTTCAACAGTTGGATTATGGCTTTTGTGGAATGAAATAAAAAGAGAATGGGTTGCTTTTTATTAGCATTCCTATTTTCACATTTTAAATACTCTGCTGATTCAGCTCAAGCATTTTTTACTTTGTGATGTTACTTCTTTTAAGAGCTACTAGACATTGTTGACACAGAATAAGTGTGCATTACTTTTATAGTAGTTTGAAACTCTCATAGAAATTCCTCTTTTTCTTTTGTGACTGGGGTCAACATACATTTCTCTTGAGCTAGAAGTAATGCATTGCAAACTGTGAGATGGTCACCTTCAGTTCTGAGAAATTGCTTTGTCTTTCACTAAAATCCACCATCATATCAGCTTTTCTTGTCCTATATAGAAAGCCATTCCTGTCTCTGTCCCCAGCATTCTGGTTGGTGACAGGCACTGATCTTCACTTGCTTTGGTCTCTTGCCCCCTGTTCAGCCTCGGGCAGCTATTGTGTGTAATTATTTAATTATGGTTGCTGCTGAAGACAGCAGGACCACTGCTTACACTGGAAGATGGGTGATGTGTGATGTGGGACGTACTAACCCAGTACAGCCCACCCTTTCCTGTGTCCTATCAACCACACACACATGAGGGGGATGTACAAGTTATTATGAAAAAAAGAGAGGAAACAGCCTCCAGAACAACCACTCCCCCCTTCAACACCCACATTGGGCCAGCAATTTCAGAAACTTCCTGGAGAACAAAAAGTCCTGAGGTTTGTAAATTCTGCAACACCCCACAGGAGGTTCTGATGGGGAATGACTGCAGAGGAAAGAGATCCCTGTCATCCACAGCTTGCTCTGCACCCAGCAAGCTTTGACTCCCAGTGCTGGCAAACACAAGCCCAGCACTCCCCAGTTTTCCTGCATGCCCCCTCCACAGGAAACCGTCGCTGCCCTGAAGGGGCTGAGGCCACCAAGCCTCTCACCACACCTCAAGGATGTTTTTCTCTGAACTGTAGACTCCTGGGATCACCTTGTGTGTTGAATAACATTACTGCCTTCAGGGGCTCGCTTCCCTGCTTTCCAAAATAAACAGCACAGCTGCCCAAAGTGCCACACGTCAGCCAGCGGAGCCGCTGCCTGTGCTGCCCAACGATTTCTGCACAGAAAAGCAACCAGCATTTCTCCTGAAGTTTCACTTCCCAATCAGCACCAAAAACCATTGGAGACTGATCACAAACACACAAACACTGTTCCAAGCTGGTGCAGCATCAGCAGAGCCACTGGCACGGCCCCTGGGTGATGCCCATTCCACAGCAGTCCCACATGCGAGTGCATAAACTGCAGTTCCTAACTGTGCCTGGGATTTTGCCTATACCCAGGTTGTGCCACCCCTTAGTTTTGTGATTTCCAGCATATCTGTTTGCTGTCTTAAAAGAGCATTTCTCAGTCCTATAAGGTACCCAGTGAGTTTTTCCTCCCTTAACATTCATAGCATCCATTTGCAGCAGAGAACGCTGTAGGCACCTTCCCTTTGCAACTAATCCCAGCAGATGAAGCAAAGACCCCTTGCTATTCAGGCAGGGCAGCAGCCCTGCTGCCTCGTTTCAGCAGGCCAGGGTTAGGGCTGCATGCATAAAAAAGGACAGGACTCCGCTTAAACACTTCCCAACTCATCCCTTTACCTTCAGCTGTCAGCACTGCAATCTCCATTCCTCATTGCAGAACACAGAACAAGAAACAGCTGGAATAGTTTCTTTTTCTTGCTGAGGAGCACATCCACTGTCTAGACCTTGTGGAAAAATATACTGATTTCTCAGAGGTCAGCTTTAATAATTAGGATTCCCACAAACCATGAGGAGAATTCGGCTCATGATATTTGGCATGAATATAATTCTCTGTTCCTCATGCTCCTACAATTTCCATTTCAAATAGCAGGAAACAAATTACCCTGTGGTATTTTTAGTGACAACCAATGGTAAGGAACATGGGATCAAAGGCTATTGCGGGGCACAGGCCTTGACAAAATTTCTGAGCATAAGAGAAGGAATACTTCTTGGAAGTTACAAAGGTAATAAGGTAAATATGAATCTAAATTTTCATGGTCAGAGGAGCACTTTGAAAAGGCTGGAACCTCATACTGACATGTAACAAAACAGCAAAGGAGTTTTGCTGGATGAATGGGCTGGCACAGAATGCTATTAATCTCTAAAGTTCAGATTACTTATTACTGGGATGTGCAGTGATTCCTGAAAAAAGAATTAGGCTCAGGGAAAGAAACCCATTTATAATCAAGCCGTAATTTGGCCTTCAGTTTGTGTGTCTTTATTAATCTTCCCTCTCCCCACTATTCTTGCCTCAAATATTTCAAAATGCAAACATGAAATATTTTGGATAAGGCAGCATAGGTAAGGGGGGACAGTCACAGCAGCCCACCCTTCTGTCCAGGTCCCCTGGGCTGTGCAAAAAGGAGCTACAGGTCTGCTCCTTCCCTGCAGCCACTGTGTTTCCCAGCCTCTTTCAGCACCATTCTCCCTCTGGCTTGGGATGGGAGATACCAAGCTCAAGCCAAAGCCAACCTTCCAGCCACGGGATCTCCAGCCCAGCTGCAGAGCTTGCAGCAACTTCACATGAACACACATTTTCCTCACATCTCCTGCAGGAGCAGGGACATTGAAAAGGTTATTTATTAACAGCTCTGGGACAAATGAGCAAGAAAGAAAACAAATCCAGTTATAAATCAGCTAAAGAGAAAACTTGTGACTCTAATGGTCTCCTTTGTAATTCCTTAAGTGTGGCCTGGAGCTGCCCTGGCATCATTTCTTGTGATGCTGAATCAGCAGAACAGCCCCACTTGTGCATTGAATAGCCTGATAAGAGCAAAATACACCCAAGGAAGCACAACTGACACCATGTCCAGATTTTTCTTTGTTTCTGTTAGGATTTGGAGAGACTGATAGTGCTCTAATTTCTCACCACTAAATACCAAGCAGTGACTCACATCAGCATCTACCTCTGCAATCCAGGACAAACGGTTTCTTCCCAGACAAGGTAGAGACAGGATAAGGGGAGAAAAGTCACGCTAGATCTGTCTGAAAGAACAACGTCATTGCTATCTCAGCTCTCGTTTAGGAGCATACCAATCCTGAATACTTTGCCAGACTTTGTTCTTTGATAACATTTCTCAAGGGGGCGGGAGGGAGGGAAAGAAAAATAACAAAACACTGTTCTGTTTAACAGTTGCCCATAGCAGAGAAAAGCTGAGCTAAAGTTTCCAACAATCAAATCCTAAAATAGACACACAATGTACCATTTTTGAATTTAAAACTGGCTGGACAAGAGGTTCATCATGCGGATTGAAAGCTCTGTAAAGAGAAGAAAGCATCTTATCAAGATGACATGTTAAAACAACAGTGTTAAAATGCTCAGTATAGCAGTGATATGGATGAAGAAACCAAGGCCTCAAGCAGATATGGCAAATTGTTGTGTAATTCATTGGGAGGAACTGTATGTCCAGGAAGGAGAGATAAATGATGTCCAAGGTATCTATGGAAACCACCATCTTTTACAAGAAACAATTAAACTCAGAAGAAGATAAACAAGAGAAATATAAACTCAAACTTTAGATGCTCATAAGGCCAACAACACTAACGAAAGCAGGATTTGATCCCAAAGAGATGGGGCTCACTTAAAGAGATGTGAAATGTGGAAATGAAGGCTAGCAGCTGAAGGAGAAATAGAAGCTGTACAGTTACTCTTTGGGGCTGTTTCCTCAGAAAAGATGTGGGAACCCTAACCTTAAATCCATTTATAAACTGGCTGGGCTCCCACAGCAGTCTTACTCTCAGCAGTAGGTCTCTTCCTGGGCCATGACCTGCTCATCCTTTACGCAGGCATGTAGGAAGTCAACTTACTTTGGGTGGGAATGGTGAAGTCAAAGTGCTAGGGAGTAGTTTCAGTTTTGCACTTGCCATCACTGAAAGCATCTGAGAACTTTCCTTGCCCTCCTGTTTGTCTGGTATTTTTATCCAGTATTTTTCAGCCCTTAGAGCCTCTTACAGCTCAACTTAGGCCTGATTATATTTTTGCTACACTGATCACAGCACAACAAAAGCTTCTTAAACTCTGATGGTCTTAGCAGTTATAAATGAAAAAAGATGTGAAAGCTTTGTTTAAGAATGGAGAAGTTTTTAATGTAGCTATGATACAGCAAATTAATGCAGCAACAGCGCATGACCTTACGAAACAGGAAGACAATGTTCATTTAGAAAAATAGTTTTGGTCCCATTTTCTCAGCCACTCTTTCTCACTCCCCCCGTACTCACAGGCACCAAACTCACCAAGGTGCTCCAGCAGGATCCTCTGTGAGATGAGACCGAGCGGGCCAAGTGCCAAATCCTCACTGCACCTCTTGGATTCTTCTTCAGCGACAAGCTACAAATTCTTGAGCAGGTCTTTTGCCTTCTTCAGGAGTTAATGGTTACCACAGGGTGGTCCTTTTGCCTGGAAATCCCTTTTATCTAGAACAGGTGGCTGCTCAGTGCCCTTTTTTTCCCCCTCATTTTGGGTATCTTAGCTCCCACTGTCTGCTTGCAGGAGAGGAGAAGGACAACTCGCATAGAGGATGTGCTGTGAGTTTACTGTGATCCCTCTGTTATTTGAGCAGTTTTGCTGCCCAAGGACTTGTCTGCACTTTATCAGCACCCAGGCCTTTTCCTGACAAGCCATCCATGTGAGGCTTATCAGGGCACAGGCAGCCAGACTTGTTGCAAACGCATTTTTCAGTATTTACAGTTTCAGTGGTTAGTTACGTCCTTGGTTATCAATACAGACCATTCTGTTACTTCTCGATGTGTTGCTTCTTCCCTCTCTCTCACACATACTTCCACTCACATTTCTGCCAGGCCAGCTGTAGTATTCCTGCATCCCCAGCTGCATGCCTACCTTATGCATGGTGTGTTTTCACAGACCATCATTGCAGCTGGGAAAGGGTCTCCTTGCTTTGGTTAGGTTAGGACAGCAGCAAAGGAAGTAGGTTTTAGGGCTGCTGTGGTTACCACGCAGTTCTGCAGCTCAGATGCAGCCAGGTCTCCTGCTCAGAGCTTGTAGCACAGCACGAGCACAGCAGCAGTGCCAGTCTTTGGAGGATGCTGAAATCCTGCAGAGCAACAATGAAACCTGTCCCTGAGTGTCACTACCAGACTCACCACAGAGGATTTGAAACAGTCTTCAACCGAAATCTCACCAACTGTGTTATAGAACTGGAGCTGTTTTCAGCCTGTCAACCACCAAGCAGCTGCCTGTGACAGTACAGGGTGAGACCATTGTCACTGAGACCTGGTACTGTTCTTATATCCAGGCTTGCAGGGCAAGGCTGGCATTAACCTCAGCTTCTGACATAAAGCTCCTGTGGAACAGGACAGCTGCAGTTACCCCAGAGCAGAACCACAGCACCCACAAGGAGGCTTTTTGCACTCACATTTTCTCATGTCACATCCTTGTGAGTTCAGCCTTCTCCCAGCACATAGACACCAAGCAAGGCCAGGAGTCTCTCACTACTTCCCCAATATTGCCAGACTCCCCTTGGTTCTGTGGCTTTCACAGCTGACTCCAGCTCTCAGCAGTGCTGTCTGCCCACATCATATGGGAAGCTAATACTAGACAGGTTATGCTGGAGGCCCCATCACAGTTTTGTCAGCCTTTCCCTCATAACAACTCATAACACTTAAACCTGACACAGTACTTTTCACCCATACATTGCCAAGGAGTTTACAGAGGTCAGCACCATTAGCCTTATTTCCCTGGTTGATGAAAAAGCATAAGAGAGCAGCAGCCATCCCAATGCTCTGCCCTGTGGACCACCTCATCCACTTGTCTGGGTAGCTCTCATGGACCAGGGATTGCAGCACATTCTCTCCTGCAGAGAGGCAGAATTCCCAAGGTCCAGGGAAAGAGCAGCACACTTTGGTTACAGCTACTCTTAAATTTATCTTCCATCATTTTGATATATTCTCTGATGTTCTGCCAGACTAACAACAATTTGGAGATTAATGGTCCAGTAAAGTACACACATGACTCATGCTACAATTTCTATGCAGTTCTGCTACAACTTTAAAAACAGGGAATAAAAATTGAAAATGCCATTTAGGTTAGAACAGGCTGAAAAAGAGAAACAAAGGCATCAGAGTCTCATGGAGGAATGAAGGCATTCCCTGTGTATCCTTCCTGCAGGCTTCAGGGATGGAGGAAGGAGAAACCAGCAGAGTTAAAAGAATTCATTACTACATTATAAAGATGACAATAAACTAAAGACTAACTGCTACACTACACCAAAAATTCTTGAGATGTGTAAATTTATTATTACAGCCTCCTGAGAAACAAAGAGGCAAAAGAAGTCCTCCAAATCCCTATTTACAGAAGGACATCTATTCCCAGCAAGGCCTATGGGATCCAGATAACACTCTTAGGTGCCAAGTAGCCACAGGACTGAAGATTCTTAAATTGGTAGAGAAATTACTAGTCTCTGTAGCTGTGACACACTTTATAACCTAAAAAAACAACTGTGAAATTACTGTCTTTAACAAGGAGTTCATAGCACGGGGCCAGGTTCTATTGTAAACTAGTATTTTTAGGATGAAGTGCAGGGGTTTAGTTTCACAGTTTTCTTAACTGCTCTGTTTGCTCTGCCACAAAAAGGGACTATCCTACCTCTGTCTTATGCCATAGTTCCACCTGTCAAATACAGTTCTAATTCTTTTTAGTTAATGACAGAATAACTTCTAAAGAACTGTGCTGGAGCATTCTTTTCTTCTTTTCTGTATGGCTTTCATGATTTTGGTCACAGCACTATTTCTAAGTATTGTAAACAAGAGCCTGACCACTAGATTTACCAGAATAAAGTTCTTTTTGGCTTCCACTGTGTTCATGTTTACTGCAGTCTCAAGCAAAGCTGATAAACAGTAAGCTTCCTACATTATTTCAGTGAAGTGAGACTAAATATATAGAAGCTTTAGATCAACTTATTTGCCACATTCAATTCAAGATAAAATTGCAGATTTCCAGTGCATTTCCCAAAAGAATCTGGAGCCAGCAGCCAGGGGCTGATTGTAGGAAAGAGCAGATGTTCTTCCTGGCAGGAGCTGCCCACTCCCATTCAGGCAAAGAGCAGAGAGGGACAGTTTTCAGCAGAGGAACAAATCCCATTCCATTACCTGTCCCCACCACCAAACCCACCCTCCACAAAGCAGCTCCACCTTTCCTCCCACTGCATGCCTGCTCCCTGGGCTCTGGCATGCACTCTGGATGTTTCCATCCATTAGCTGTACCGAAGGAACTCCAAATCCCCTCCATCGCTCACTTTTGGAGGAGTCTACTCCTTCTTGCTAAGCCCAGGGAGGAAGGTGGAGATGCCGCTGTCTCCCCTGCCCCCAGCTGCAGAGGGACTTCTGGTGAACGTTAGAAACCACAGCAGCTGAACCAGCCTCTCCTGGCTCTCCTGTGTCTCGGGAGCCCTACAAGCAGATTGTGACAGTGCTGTGAACCAGCTGAGAGGCTGAAGTGGTTTCTGAGTCCTGAGCTGCTGACTCACCTTTTCCAGTCAGCACACAGAGCTCAAAGGCCAGGGATGGTTTGAGCTTTGGCTGAGAGGTTGCAGACAGTTAATAAGAAAACAAACTGAATCTCATTCCTTTGTAAAAACAGGTCCATTTTTTTTTTTTGCATCCTCTCTATCAAGAACACTCTGGCATGCACCATGATTAGTGATCAGGGCCAAGATTCTCAGGAGGAGAATACAAATCAAAGGGGAGAATACAAATCAAGCTAAGAGCCTTCAACTTAAGCAACATAAAAAACTTTTGCTTAAAGGTGCACGTTCCAGCCTGTAAATCAGTCAGTTACCCTGTAAGGGTTACTTTTTATTCAGAAGAGATGTAGTATTCACCTGGGTGAAGGTCAAGGGAGCATAGAACAGCATAGGTTAGACTGATGGATGCTTGTCTCCTCATGCTAGAAACTTAATCCCTGTGTTGACAGCACAAAGGGAATTTGAAAGGCAATGTGAAGGAAGACAGTGAAGTGGCTCTGCAGATCCTCACTGAAAGTTCTTCCCAAGCTGGAATGGACAAAAATGGGCCCCAAAGGTTTCAGACAAGAACCACAACAGGCAGAGTTGTGGCATTGCTGGTGACAGCTAAGCACCAACAGGACAGTGCCAGCACTGACCATTACACTGCCTGCATCACCCTGAGTGTGAACAGCCAGTGCAGCACTGGGGACAGAGGGACAAGGAGCCCAAAGAGCAGGATGGGAAATAGATATTTGCAGCATTTTCCACATTTGAGGGCAGTGAATGCATGAAATGGCGTGAGCAGATGAATTTGTTCAGTGTGCACTTAGCTGACTCTGTTCTCTTCCATCTGGTCCCTCTCACTTTCCCCCTTAACTCATTCCTTAATTTGTACTGCTAATGCAGTGTTTCAGAGCACAGGGCTTGTTTCATGTCTCTCTCTGTCTTGCAGCGAAGATTTTCCTCCTGCACCTCCCAATAACTTTCATGAAAGTGACTTTTACCCTTACCTTCCTTCTGTTCTCTCACTTGGGCCAGTGTTGACTTTCAAGTCAGAAAAGCTGAAAGTTATCACAGAATGAAAAGAACAAGGTTAGAGATAAGGACAGGTGCCTTTTCTTTCAGCAGCAAGACTTATATAAAATGACATAAAGTGGAAGTGCACCCTTAGGCTCTGCTGTTCTCTGTGTGAGCATTCTGGCAACAGCTCTGTGACTAAGAGACTCTGATGGAAATGCCTGCCATAAACCTTCAGCTTTGCTCAGGAAAGGGAGGTTTCCAGTGAGTTGAAACTTAAAGCCAGTTATCTATCACACCTAGATGACAAAATAATAATAATAGAGTTTTATAAGTAGTCTCCATCTAACTTGGCTTTCAGAAAACCAACTGAGGTGCTTCTCTTGTGAACATGATCTAAAATTTTACAATTTAAATTTGATCAGTCTCAAGCAATACTAATTCCTTATGAAGTGGCTCTCCAAAATAATTTCAGTATTACCTGCTTCATCCCATATTCAGCCCAAACACTTCCATCTCTAACCAAATCTTAACCACCTTGAACAGATGATTTCTAAGCTGAGATCTCAGCTCCTGTCTCAACACACTTCCAACCACATCCAGCTCTGTGGAACACTGTTATTGGGCATTGGGCTAGTAAGAAGGTATAAAATACCTACCCTGAGGGTATTAACCCAAAAGTTTCATTTCCTAGCTGCTCTCAAACACACAGGTGGAAAGATGCTTAGGAAAAGAAGGAATGTAACTAAGCATGATGCTTTTGCACCACATTATGCCAGTTTTGCAATTTAGGTAAAACCAAAAAGATTATAAACTATTATACCTTCTGTAACACCTTGTTTTTCAGGTGTTCAGCCTCTTAAATTTATTCTTTCTCCTTAGAAACTCCTCAAGGATATTCTATATGTTTCTGGTAATTACAAGTCAAAGGGCAAACAGATTGCAGTGGTCACAAAAAGGCTGACTATAAGACAACCTTCTCCCTCCATGGTAGTAAAGAACTCAAAACCTCTGAGTTATGGCTGTCCCAGACATACATATATTTATAGACATACATATATATGTATACACCTCTACATTTTTTTTTCTGAACAACATTGTCTGGAAATCTTTCTGGTCTATTCAGTGTTTGAATGGACAATTTTCCTCACAAAGTCACATTAGCTGTGCTGTTACAAGCTTGGATTAAAGCCTTTTATTTGCTCTTCATCTTTCCAACTACTCTTGGCTTCTTTAGACTTTTTCCTCTGACTTAATTGGTATTTGTCCTGGTCCTCCTAGCATTGACAAACTCCATCTGAAAATCAGCAATGATTTTATTATTTTTAGATCATTATTGGAAATGTCTAATGCCATCAGGCCTCTTGTAGAATACCTCTGAAAATGCAGCTGTTTCATGATTACTTCCTTTGATAACTATTTTGAGGTCTATTGTTACCCAGGTCTTAATCCATTAGTTCATTCTTTGCTAGAGAGTCATAGGGAGACTTTTGCAATCAGAACAACATTGGAAGTGTATCTATTGTAAATAAGTTTAAACATGGAAGGTATTCGTATTTACCCTTTTCAACCACATTATTTTTTTCCTCTCTGGAAAATAAAACAAGTGCAAATAATTAGTTGAAAAATAAAGGACCAGTTCCTTCCCAGTCCTGCCCTTATAATCCAGACCATGGCTGTCAAATACCAGCCAGGGAATTCAGTTCTTCCAGTTTGTCTTTTGTGTAGTGGTTCATAACTATCTGGAGAATCAGGCTGTGGAAGTCCCTTAACTTACAGCCCAGTATTCAACAGCCACTCAGATTTTAAGAATACTTATTTTTTTCCTAGAACTTCAATGAGTGTTCACATGCATAAGACAAAATGCAGCCTGTTCGTTTTTTTTTTTTTTCCCCAAATGAGACTCACATCAGGCTTGTGTGACATCTATTTTTTGAGTCAGCTGACTTACTGTGTAAACAAAAGAGCCTTCAAGAAAGCAAAGACAGATTAAAGGATCTACCAGTACTTGAAATATTTCCCACCACTCCTTCTTTTAAGTGCATTCTCCAGCCAAGTTCCAGACCCAAAAGAAACTTATTCCTTGAAATTCTTGCTGCAGACTCTTGTAAATGGGACTATCTCCATCCTAGGATGCAGACCAATCTGCTCACTTGAGGGGCCACATGAATTCATAAGTTTGCTTCTGGAATGAGTAATTTCCTTTTTGATGCATTCATTCTGTTATCCATTTTGACAATGTTACCCATTTCTACAATATTATCCTGAAAGTTACTTTGATAAGTTTTATTCTCTACAAAACCAAAAGAATGAAATCAAACTAGACGTTAACACTTGGTTACTGAGGAGATCTACCCAATATTTTTTATAAAACTAATGTCAAACTATATTAGCAGTAGCTCTCCAGAATATCCACTGTTGGGATATTGGGTGAACAATAGAATTCTTCCCATTGGCAGAGAGATCCATAGTGCTCCAGCTTGCTGAAAATGAACATCATTGCATATAGATCTTCTCAGTAAGTATTAGCCACATTTAATTTCAAATTGTTGTTAAACTTTATTGACCCCAAAACATTAATCTACGAAACAAACTACTTCCATGAACATCCATGAAATATTCCTTCATACCAGAATTCATTGCCTCCCCTCCGCCTTCAATTTTGGAAAAGTATTTAGCCAACACTTTTCTAGTTTTATCCTGCATTGTCATTAAAATCTTGCCCTGTCCACTTCCAATAATGATCTTGCAATTTGTCTATATGCATTATTTTGTTCCTAAGGCATATTAAATACCTCCTTTGAATTGTGCATGGCCCTGATACATTTAGATTTTCCCCTGACATCTTTACTTTCTCTAAATAATCTTCCCCAATTCAGAGTCTATGTTTTCTATCAGATGTTCTCCACTTCCTCATTCTCCATTTCCTTTTCATTTACTTGTTTTAACTTCTATTTGCTGCCTTTACTTCTTGAATGAACAAATCAAAGTCATCTTCATTCTTAGTTTTGATATGCTGCTCAATATGTCTTCTTTAAATTTGTGATTTTTCCATTCACATTCCTTTACTTTTTTTTTCCCTGTCAGATTTTGCTTTATTACTGTTCCATGCTGGAATGATCTATAGAGAGCAGTCATCAGAAAGCGATTAATTAATCTCTGTGTATATAGAGACCTCCAAGTCAGAGTTACTACATGAGTACCTTTTATGTTAAAATAGATAAATTCTATAAGGTTTATTTCTTTTCACTGCTGTCTGCATGAGATCAGTGTCATGCTCTTGCCAGACTGAAGCACACCCATGCATCTTCCAGTAATGTGTATTTTTTAGGTTGTCATGCTTTCTGGCCAAGAAAGTATTCTGTGATCAATGATATAACCTGTTGCTATGTAACATCCCAAACAGAATTTATTTTTTGGCCATTTTAGCCAATTTCAAAGCAGAGCTGATGGTATCAGTGTTTAAAAACAAGCTTCCTAAAACTGAAGAGTAGTGTCTCAAAGGCACTTATTACAGTCCCTGTGGACATGGCTCACAGGAAACAGGTGTCTTACTGAAACACTTCTTAATAATTCCTTTCTGATGAAAGGACATACTCTTGGTGTGCATTTGTGCCTCATTTCAAGGTGGAACCTTCCTACTGATGGATACCACCTGTCCCAGACTGCTGGGTGGTGAGCCCATTGACTGCTGCCTCTGGAAAAGGTACTGCGAGAGGCATTCTCAGAAACAGTGTGGTGTTTTCTTTTCCCACACAGATGAAATGCAATTCTGTGCTATTTATTGCACTAATTTTCTATAGGGTCTTGCAAGACTCGCATACTCTGCGGGTCAGCCTGTTATAGAACCATCATTGCCTCATCTGCAATAGGCTTGAGCAGTGTCAGTTTCCTTTAGTTTCCTCCTGTCTCTTTAAAATTCCACCTTCTAAAAGAAGGCTTACGTGGTCGTTTTTTCTAAATCAGTTCTCATTATCCGAGTTTCTTCCCTGTGATTCCTCATCCACTAGAAAAGACATCTCTGTTCAAGCATTATATTTCATTTTTGGAATGAAACTTTTAAAAGGCTAATTTCAAAGCTATTCTTATCTTCCTCCTCAACAGAGGCAAATTATCTCCAAATATTTCCAGCTTCACTCATGACTGCAAAAACTAATGAGCTAACCTTCTCCTTCTGCCAGTCTTTGCTTTAAATTTTGATGTACGTCAAACTGAGAAAATGCTTCTTCCCCTCAAGTGTCATTTATTACATTCTATGAAGATAAAACGTTGGAAAGGTCCAGTTTACCATTTTGTTTATTCTAGGGGGAAAAAAAGAAATCACATTTTGTTTCCCCGTTGTCATAACAATGATAAATGAGAGACTTCCACCTGGTACTGAACAAGAAGCTATCTGCCCAAATATTTTCACTGTTTACTGCCTCTTGCGTATTTGTCCGAGTTCCCGCACAGCGCAGTGCTGTCAGCAGCGCGGAAAGACGGACCGTGTTGCAGAAGGCGCTGTAAACAGAGGGTAAAGCACCCAGATAGAAAAAAGCTGATACTAAACTAGGAAATGTTTCTGCCAAACGTTGTGACTAGTGCTGCTACGTGCACCGTGTCAGCTGATTATAAAAGGCAAAGCCAACTACAAGACATGTATCTCGTAGAAAAATCACGGTCCAACAAGCATCTGCAGCTTTTGCCGGGTGCCTGCCCCGCTCCTCAGGACCGCAGTTGAGGCCAGAGGGCTGCCAGGCTGCCGGGTGGGGAATCCTCCCCTTCCGAGCCTATGCACCGAGAGCTCCTCGCACCCAGCACCGCGCTGCTTCCAGCCCCAGAGCTATTGTTTCCCACCGAGGTCTCCTAAGAGCCAACACTCCCACCGAGTTTTCGCTCTGCCCTCCCCGCCCCCTTCGCCCTCGGAGCGCGGAGCCGGCCCCGGGGACAGCGCGGGACTGGCCGCGGGCTCCCGCCCGCCGCGGGGAGGGGTCGGGCGGGATCCCCCGCACCGAGGCGGACAAACTCCCGGCAGCCGCCGGCGCGGAGCCCCCGCTCCGCCGCTGCACCGCCCGGCTCCCCGCGAGCAGCCGCGGCCCCCGCCCGGGCTGCCCGGTCGCAACTCGGCATTGTCCCTCCAGGAGCGACCGGGAGTCCAGGGGCTGGAAGATGATGTCAGCCGGGGGCGGACTGCGGCAAGGCTGCGCCCACCCCGGCAAGCCCCCGCCGCGGAGCCCTCGCCCACCGCCGGCAGCGCTCCGCGGGCGCGGAGGGAGGGACGCGCCGCTCGGGGATGCCGCAGCCGCAGCTCTCGCCTGACTGGCACATCCCGAAGGAGCTCCTCATGAATATGCACAGCCTCCCCCGAGCGCCGGCCGCGGGATGCCGCCACCCTGGGGGCTCCCCGCCGAGCCCCGCGCCCCTCGCCGGGGATGAGGGCTGCCTTCGGAGAGCGGCCGTTCGCTTCTTTCCTTACCCTTTGGCTCGTCCATCGGTGCCGGTGCTCGCTCCCTCCTCCCGCGCTCCCCCCTCCTTCCTCTCTCAGCCTCTGCCGGCTCCGAGCTGCCTTAGTGAGAGGTACTCATGAAACGGGCGCTTTAGTGGTCCATAGCTGTGGGAGGGGTTAGTAACTCTACATGACTCAATCCATATAACTTGCAGGCTGACCTCCTGTTTTTCTCAGAGCACGGATAGCCTCGGAGCTGCCACGTTACCAGCTCCTCGGACTTCTCCACCGGGCCAGAGGGTCCCGCACGGCCGGGGGCAGCGGTGCGTGCCCGGGGCTACCCGAGGGAACCGGGCCGCTGGAGCAGCACTGCATCCCCGGTTCGGGGGGCAGAAGGGCATTGTGGCTACAGAGAGAAAGTATTTGGTTAGAGTAGGTGGGTTTTTTTTGGTTTTTTTTTGGTTTTTTTTTGTTTTTGTTTTTTTTTTTTTGTGGTTTTTGTTTTTTCTTTAGTCACACCAGACTAAGAAGATACCCTCCACACCAGTGAGGTACACAAAAGGTAGTGTCCAGAGAAGAGGTGACCTTCCTTATTTCTGGATCTGAGGCCCAGCCCACATGAAAATACCTCAATCAAATCATGAAAGGAGACAAAGTTGCAAAAACTGCTGAAAAATAATTTCCTGCACCTACTTGTCCCATAGAATGAACTCACACCTCTGGCTGCGTCTCCTGGGAAACTTAGTGAAAGAGCCAATTTTAGACTTCTTTCCTGGAAGGCCTGAAGGGATCCTACCCTCCATCACTTTTTAATCCTGAGTCACCACAAATAATAAATACAGGGTAGTGCTGGAGGGGTCTCAGCAACTTTTCTCCATAGTTTATGACATTCAGTCCTGTTCCAGGAACCACAAGTGCCTCCACACTACTGCCTATAGAGCTGTCAGCCTCCCACTGCAAAGGAAGTTGTGAACCAACCTGGCTCTTTCTTTTCAGAGAAGTGGACATCAGCTTCCCAGCATCTTCCCTACTGGCCACCCAGGGGGAGAAGTCACCTGGAGCACAGGCCACCAGAATGTGCAGCCAGCTGCTCTGCCCTGCCTGTGCCAGAGCCTGCTCCCCTCTCAGAGCCACCACTTCTACTTTCTCTCTGTGTCTAGGCATCATCCCCCTCTGTGCCTACCACCAGTTTCCAGAATTCTTGCCCCTAGGAGAGGCAGGAAAAGCAGAATCCTTATGCTAGGACCTGGAGAATGACTTCTGGACATGGGGTTTCAAATCCCTTTCAGCCATCACAAACAATGATTGGCTCCTTCTCCTTCACAAACAAATATTGACCTGGCTTGTATTACTCCAGCTGGTAAGCCAACACTCCCATTTAAAATCTTCCTGGGAATAAGAAAATAAGAATCAATGAAATAAAACAATATGTGACCTTATCACTCTCTACAACCTCCTGAAATGTGGTTGTAGTAAGGTGGGGGTTGGTCTCTTTTACCAGGCAGCAACTGACAGAGCCAGAGGACACAGTCTGAAGCTGCATCAAGGGAAATATAGGTTGGATATTAGGAAAATGTTCTTCACAGGATGAGTGATAAAGTTCTGGAATGGCCTTCCTGGGGAGGTGGTGTAGTCACCATCCCTGGATGTGTTTGAAGAAAGACTGGATGTGGTACTCAGTGCCATGGTTTAGTTGAGGTGTTAGGGCACGGGTTGGACTCAGTGATCTTGAAGGTCTCTTCCAACCCAGTGATTCTGTGATAATTTAGGTTTTAGTGAATAGATTCTTTGTGAATTACTTTCACTGTTGGTTTAAAAGCTCAAGGAGTGTTTCATGAGATGAAGGTAGACACTGAGTGTTTGTCATCTTAATGAGAAAAATTGCCCTGGGAAGTGCAAGAAAGAACTGATCTTACTTCTGGTGATAAGACAGCAACAAAATTAAATGGTTTAGCATGGCAGAAGTAATTTTGTTGGTCACCTTGAACATCAGTATTTAAAAAAAAATAGTAGTGCAGCTGATGCAATGCTTAGTTAATAAATGAAAATTTAAAACTATTCACTGTAATAAGTATCGACTGCACAGATTTATCAGTAAGAAATACTTTTTTTTTTTTTTTTTTTAATCCCAAAACCTTGGGAAAAGTATGAATCCTTATGTAATACCAGCTTACACACTGACTTCCCCAAAGGATACTTGCTGGCAGAATATCATCACAGGAAATAAATCAAATATATACAAAAATGCCATACATGGAATAAATTAACTCAACTGAACAGTAGTTTTAAAAAATGGCTGGAATTCAGGACTGATTTTTCAAATGCTGGGTTAGACTCACTGTCTCTACAGGCAAATATTCAATAAACTCAGCTGAGCTCACCTATGAGCTGAGAAGTCCAAGTTTAACAAGTGGAAGATATGTACAAGCTCCCCTCAGAGAAAAATAGGTATGATTTCACACCATGTTGAACACCTCTTAGGATGCCCAGAGCCATGTATTTCAAGTCCTTTAAATGCACCTGACAAACCACAATAAGCTTTTTTTTTATAGCAGTCTGCCAGTGACAGATTTTTGTTTATCATTTTTTCCTTAGGAAAGTTCACTTTCAAACTGAGACACATGAAACTTCTATGGGGAAGGATGATAGATGATCAGTCAGTGACCATGAAGCACACAGCAGTGTTTTCACACAAGAGGAAGTTGTTACCAAAGCCCCGTGGGGAAGAATTGCCGTGAACAGGTTTACTACACCTAAAAATATCCAGGTTATTCACAGAGCCACAGGGAACAGATTTCTGTGTTCTGTAGCAGGATGATCTATTTTAACTGATGGACTGATACACTTGTGAGTATTGAGTATTCCACAGCTGCAAGAGCAGGGAATGGTGGCATTACACACTCGTCTGCAGCCATTCAGTTTAGGTGTAAGAGACAGTGAAGAAACGCTTTCCCCATCCTCTGTCACAGCCCAAAGGGAAGAGTGGACTTTTTAGCCTCATGTGACATGAGATGCAGAGTTCCCCTTCCACAGAGGGTCAGATCCACGTTTGCTAGAGCAGTTTGGGTCTGTCTGCTGATCCTCCTGCCTTTGGGCAAATCTCTGTCTGCAATACACAAACCAGCAGAAGGCAACAGCAGATTCTTTGTCGCAGTCATTTCCATAAGAAAACAAAATGAGGAAAAAGAGAGCAGCCCCGGAGGGAGGCCAGAGGCCGGCATTTGTACTCAGATAAGGCTCCAGACAGCTGAGGAGGAAGCTTGAAGCACAAATAAAAAGAGGAAACCAGAGAACTCAGGATGTAGTTTCCACACATCTTGAGCAGGGGGTAAGAATAGCAAAAAACCCAGAGTGCCACTTTTCTACTCCCAGGACAAAACTGAGCATCCTGAGCAAATCTGGAGGAACAAATTACATCTTAAATATCCACATTCTTCCTAGCCATACTAAGAACTTACTTACAGTCGTTTTGGTCTAAGTTTACACAAGTTGTATGTGTGTTGGTTTGTGGCTAAAATGTTGCAACTTCCTAGATCTGTAGAATTTGCTATTTTGCAGATGAGCTCTGCTGATTTTGGGACTAAGGAGGGGAGCAAGAGTGACTGAAGACTAGCTTCATTTCTGCATTTAATGCATTTCTGCATTTCCAGAAAACAGGAGATGAAATTGAAATAATAAAGCTGGAATCCAGGGCCAGAACTTCTCATCTTTGGGATGGGTGAAAGAAATATCCATAGGAAAAGAGAGTCAGGGAGCATGAAAACAAACCTATAGGCATTAGATGCCTGTAGCTTGTTTCTACAGAAAGAATTGGGATGAAAGAATCTGAAATATTTTAAATGAAAACAGGCCATCCCATCACCAAGCTCAACAATATTGAAGTCTGTTTGCTTAGGAGACTGAGGGTATGTGATTAGATTGCAATTTATCACTCTCTATGTTTAAGTGACAGGGGGGAGTGGCAGCTTCAAGAAATGTAAACATTGAGTAGGGGATAGGCTGAAGAGTCCTTGGGCTTTCCCAGGCATTTATTCCCAGGGTGCTGGCTGGTGTCACCACGGAGCAGCCATCAGCCCTGGGAGCACGGACAGCAAAGGTTCACAGGCCTCCTTCCCCAGCATCTCTGAAACACCATGAAAGATGAAGGGCTCCAGAAAAGCAGTGAACATGTTAAGTTGCTGGGATCAGAAGGAGCAGAATGCTCTGCAAAGGGACAGTAATCCAAGAGATTAGGACAACTTTCTTCTGGAAAGAAAGGCGGAGAAGAGGGGCCAGGCATTAAAAAAAGACACATAACCAAAACCATCCCTAGTGCCAGATTCTTTTTTTTTTTTTACAGCTTCCAGCTCCTTGGCCCACTCATCCCACATTGCAATCACCTCAGACTTGACAGTTTTCACAACACAGTAGGCCAAGTCCTCCCCACATCTCCGGATTCCTCTAAATACTTGAAGTTCAAATGATTAATTTAGATTCCCCAAACACTTCTTTTGTATAAAGCAAACTTCTTGGATGACTCCTGACGAAACAGACAAACAAGCAATGAGCTATACAGTATCTGCATGCACTGAACATTACCTTTTAAGAATGCAATTCTCAGAAAAGAAAAATAATCTGCTTTTGGTATTTAGGTAAAAAGATAAGATGACATTCAGCTTCATCTTGCTGCAAACAAATATTGCTCTTTAGCCTTAAACTTATGAAATGCACTATCTATTAAAAGCATTTGTTTCTTTCCATCATCTTACTTCCTTGTCTTGGTTTAAATATTTGTAATTGTCCTTTCAGAAAATGCTGTATTTATGCCACTATTCACAGGCATTGTCACCCAAAACCTGTGTCACCTTTATCACCTTGAGATTGGCTCTGCTGTTAGAGCATAGTACTGAAATCACCAATGTTGTGGGTTTGATCCCTGAATGGAGATCTGCCTATCTCTCTTTATCATTTTTGTGATACAGGGATAATAGTGCTCAGATGATATCTGCAGAGAAACTGTTCAACTGTGTTTGTATGATTTCTACAAAACTGAAAACACAGAATTAATGATATTCATTGAAACTGGCAAAAAAGGTTCCTGTGCCTTTGTAGAGGTGACTCAATTCTCTAGTTATACTGCTAGGTTTGTTTTTCTATTGAAGAAAATGTGTATATTTACACAGTAAATGAAATACGTTAACACTCTTATTGTTAAAAACTCACAAAACTTCATCAAAACATGCAGACAACTCCTGTGCTCAGCCTCAGTATGAATGATGGGCATTGACACATGATTTGAAAGGAGCCGTACCAAAGTCTCACTCTCTAACACCTTAAACTGCCCAGCTAGTTTGCATATTCATTAGAAAATTATCTAATTTCTATCTAGTTTCTAATTAGCAAATTATCTAATAATTAAGGTGAAACTCTTTCACATGCTTGCAGTGCCTTATTCTATAGGTTCAATATGCTTTCAATACAAATCTCAGAATATCATTAAAGGTTATATTACTAACTTTATTTAACCTTACAAAGACACGTTAACATACTAAAAGTAAAAACAATTAGTCTTTTTATGCTCTACGGCTTAGTGTAAAAAAAAAAAAGTATGCCCTGAAAAGGAACATGTTATTGCTTATTAACTAGTTAACAAAACACCAGTTGCTCTTTCTGTTCAGGTTATTTCATGCATTTGGTACTTTACCCGTGTCACTCGAAATATGATAAACCAAATTTACAGAGTCTTCATTTTGCTTGGTAATTTTAACAAAACTGTCACAGTCCCAGTCATAAGCAACACCCTGCCCCACAAGTCTGCTGCTCAGATTGTTAGTAATTGTATTTATCCAGGACATGGGTACTTCCCTGCTGGCAACAAAGCTCTTGCTTTTCTTTCCAAGTAATGGCAGAGCTAGGAATAACTATTATTGTAGGTTTTTAGTAGATGCACAAGTGCTAGTGGTATTTTCAAGTCTTTTTATCTTTTATTCTTACAATTTGCATCTCTTTGTATCTTGTTACTATTTCATATGTCAGGAACAGCAGACAATCCCTAATAATGGCTCACTGAAGTGAAATTTTCCAACATTCCAGTGTTCCCAGGGTAGGAAGCCCAGAGCAACTAATAACATCTTAAATCTGAGGTTCAATATTATGGGGTCACAATATCTAGAAGAGAAAGGAGCTCTATAAAAATAAATAGTTGCGTTTTATGAAAAGGTACTCCAGTAGAAGAAAGAAAAAGGGAAGGAAAACACAGAAAAAATATCTTCAAACCTCTAAGAGGATATAACAAGAAAAAAACATAGGGAGTGTCAGAACAATAAGTGATAACTATATCCTGAATTGATAAGGGAAGATAGTGAGTGCCAGCTGCCCCATTTAACATGCAGGGTACCTCCCAAACTTGGTAAATTAAAGACAGAAAATAAGAAAATGTGAATTAGTAGCATGCGAACGGGCCTTGAATAATTGCTGCCTTAAGACTGAAGAAAGGAGACCATTTAATTACCAGCTCATCTCAGTGTTTTTATGACCAATCTGAATTTATCATGCAGCACCTTGGTAGCTAAGGCAAAAATATATATACAAACCATGTCAAAGTAGATATTTCCAAAAAAATGAACTGCACATATTTAGACCAGATTGTCAGTCAATCTTAGTATTTCTTCAAAAGAATAAAAGTAGACATCATGTGGAAAACATACGTAAAATGAAAAAGAATAACTTTAAAATAAATGCTTTTCAAATGTCGGAATTCAGCTTGACTACCCACTCACCCTCTGTTAAGTGATTTGGTCTTTATTAAGTGAGCATCCACAGAGGAAACCAGCAGCAGCATGGTGATGCATTGTCCATCAGATGTCACTCAATTAATAGCAGAAGAGAACTTGACTGTGTCCGTCCAGAAGGACAATCTGAAGACAATGGCAAAAAGGGAAAGACCTTTAAGTCTCCAGTCATCTCTGATTTGCATTTGTTTGTTAACCACAGCCATAAATAAACCCATGATAAATCACCCACCTGCTTTCCTGTGTTCTAGAAGCATAAAATGTTCTCCCTCTTAAGTAAGCCTCAGATGCAAACTTTGCTTTGGAATATAATGAAATTGGTTATTTACCATCCTTTATCAAAATCTCCACCACTGTGAAAACCTGCTGCCCTCTCTACATCTCACCTCACTTCACCATGTGCCCGTGCCGAGCTTACGCAAGTCCATGAGCACCATGGAGAACTATCTATAGAGATGAGAGCTCTTGGATATTTTCACACTTGCTTTTGGATTCTCACTGCCAGATTTTTCTCCCTGTGGGTTTATGTACATTTTACGTGACTTCTTTTACATGCATTTCAGTGTGGTCATCTTTATTTAGTCTCCAAGAGGTTTCCTGCTCTTTAATTTTGCACTTCAAGAGACTGAGAAAGAAGACTTCAAAGAAGCCCCAAATTTTAGGAAACAACATCTCTCAAGTTCAGTGGTGATTGATATTTATCAATTCCACAGGTTTTAGTACTTTTGCTTTATATAAAGTCTTCTTCAATCCATTTCAGTTCTTTTTAAATTAGCTGAAAAAAAAAGAAACCATATGTTTAAAGCAAGCAAATATTTATTTTTTAGTCTTTGCATTGACTTAAAATTTTTGGGAAAATTTTCATTGATTTAAAAATTTTGGGAAAATGGTTAAGATCAGTCAGTTCCAGTTGTGTTAAGCTTCATGCTCAATTCTAAATTGAGAAAATTTATGAAATGCAGTGTTTGTGCATGTATTTATAAATGAGGATTGGGTTGAGATCCATATATTCATACCTACTGACTACATGATAAAAATGGCTTTTCAATCCTTCTATTTCCCTTAGTGGTTTTTCCTTTTTTCACCACTGACTACAAGTTATTAACTACAACACTGTGTCGTACTCACAGATCTGCCTCCTTACTAAATATACGCAGATCCTTTCAAAGCACATTTTCTCCTTGAGCTGTTCTGTGTACCAAAATGTGTGCTTTCATCATTCAGCATGCAGGAAGCATCCTTCATCCACTTTTCCCCTGAACACATCTCCAACTTGGCATCCAGTTTAAACTGTCATTTCTATTGTCAGTATTTTCCCCATATAAACTCAGCAGTGTCTTCACCTACTTAAATGTGTAAGTATATTCTTGTCCAACAATCTTGGTTCTAGAAATAGCCTTTCTACATCTCTCAGCTACATCAGATGGCTGAGCCATTTCAAGTTGAAAACGTTTTTTTTAAATATCCCTGTTTCTCTCATTCTGTCATTAAATCATTAACCCTTCAAACCTCTGATCTGACAGCACCAATAAAATAAATTATATTAACTCAACTCTCCATTTAGTAAGCTATTTCCTACAGTATGAAATTTCAATATTTTTCAGCATTATTTTAGTATGTGTGAGAGTTATGTCAGTATTTCTCCCAAGCGTTCTTTGGCAAAAAGAAAGTTACAAAGGGAACCAAATGGTATGAATAGGTATTCACAGGAATACCTATGATACCTTTTCCTATAAAGGAAAGATTCAGGTCTGAAAAAATATTCCCAACTGAAAAGATTCAGGAAAGACTAGACAAATATGCTTGACTGTCTTTTTAAGGAATTCCTGCACAGAAGTTTCTTTTCCAAGGAAACTGTCACATTTCCAAAGATTTTGCACAACACACTTTCTGGCACAGGGTTTGCTTCATCTTTTTTTTTTTTTTTTTTTTTTTTTTTCCCATCAGAAATAAGATACCTTAACTATCTCAGTTACAAATTAGCAGACTCAGAAATCATTCTCACTTGCAGACAAAACCTACTCGTTAGGTACTACCCTTTCCCAGCTGTGCTCGCCACACTTGGAATAAGGATTTATCCACTCACTGAGATTCTCCTGGTGATATTTCTAGCACAGATTTCATTGTACGGCAGCAAATGCATTAGAGAAGCAAAAAATTGTATGCAGCCTTGGGTGACATTTAGGTGGGGAGGGATGGTGGAGCTGCAGCAGGACCAGCCTGGCTTGGGAAAGGATTCTGTGCCAGCCCCTGGAGCTCCAGCCCTGCTGTGCCCAGCAAGGCCCTGTGAGGAACGGATAATCAAAGGCTGTCATTTGTGAGCAGATATTAATTTAAATACTCTGCAGGATGGCTGTCTAGATTTTAGGAGAGTGGTTCTGTTGTGTGGCTCACAGGCTTTCAGCAGGTGCTCATGTCACCAATCCATTACTTAGACATTAAAATACAGCATGCAGAAAAAGGGAAAAAAAAGTTTTTAGCCCTCTGAAATTATCTGAGTTAACAGACACATCTGTTCAATTAACTTTTTCATTTTCAGTCTTGGAAGATACTGGAGCAAGAAAATAACAGCAAAAAAGTGAACCCAGTGAATAGTTCTAATTTCAAATCCATTAGAAAATGTTGTATTTCAAACACCCTGTACATATTTCAAATTTCTTAAGGGTTTACATGCAGTTTATTTCTCTAAATTGGTTGCTGGTCTTTGAAGACCTGTGAGTCATTAAGGAACATTTTTGTACCCATGCAAAAAGCCACATAAAGAACAACTGTCTGCAGAAACTACTGATTTCACTTCTACTGTTCTCTCTCCTATTGAGCAGACTTCCTCTAACTCAGCTGCATCTACTAGAACATTGCATCACAGAAAAATCTAACATGCTAAAAATATGTTTTGTAGGTATAATCTTAATTACATTCAGGTTTAAAAGATTTAGTAACCTTGGAGATAGAAAACAGTGTTAGAAATTATTATTTTTAGCATCAAGGAACTTCTCCAAGCAACACAGTGTAAAAATATACCAGGTCAGTACACTTTGGAGACTTCAGATGTTTTATCCTCTTATGGTCTAAACTACAATACATTTAAACTATATTACCCTGGAACAATTTTCGCCCCAAAAATTTTTAGTCCATATGACCAAAGAAATTACACAGACACGTGAAGATGTACAAGAATTTTAAGCACACCATTCTTATAAACTGAGCTTGGCTCAATAAAAATAGGGTTTTTCACTTGCTTTCAAGACAACATTCACTGCTTTAAATAATTTGCAATATAGAGAGCAGAGGTTTCAAATGACGTCCTAAACTTGAAGACAACTAAAGTAATTTATCTGGGTGCCGTGGGTTTTTTGTATGCCACTCATAACTGAAAAGTGCTCAGGCTGCAGCCACAGGCTGAAGTGCTGTGCAGGAGTGCTATGGCAACAACAATCACATTATTTAGTCCTGCTAAAAATGTTTGTGTAGTGACAGTCCCACCCATGCTCCTCTCTCCATTTGTTAGGAACATGCCAAATTGCCTGAACAAACACAGCAGCATGCCAACCCTCTCCATATCCTCACTGTGTAACAAGTGTGAGTGAATGTGACTGTAGGAGAAAATAATTGAAAGTACTGTGTGAGTAACTATCTGTTAATAACAGCTTGCTTTTATTAATAGCATCTTCATTTCTGCTAAATAAAGGGGAATTTCTTTTAATATTGAAAGAGATTCTCCCTGACTTGACACCCTACCAGGGAAATGCACTGCATAGTGATATTTGCCAGACTTTTGTTAGTTACATGAAGAATGCACACAAAAATCTCCTAGCTCAGAACAAATGAAAATTTGAGTTTCAACACAGTGACAAAGGCTATATGAAAAGCTATGTGCTGAAGATTCATTAATAAGATTTACCAGAGGGACATATGTGGGTAACAGTCACTGCACCCAACATTTCCCAAAGTGCTCAGATTTCTCATAGGCTTCTTTCCCTGATGTAACTCTAATTTTTACAAGCTGAACAGGTGGTGAGATTTCCCAGCTATAAAGGGCAGGTCACACTTTCTTCTACCAAAAATCAATTTAAGCAGGCTGAGAAAAAATTGAATGGCCCTGGAAATCACAGAGGTCGATTCCTCCCTGGAGCCACTGAACACTGCCTGCTGCAGGAACTGGCAAATGTTTTCCCATCATAAGAAAACAGAATTTAAGACAACTTGGTTTAAATGCAGGCAAAATTAAATACTCAACATGGGAACAATAGGGTTCTTTGTGGTAAGGAACATTTTTTTTTTTTTCTCTGAATGCTGGCAGATTAGCCTCAGTCTATTCTGCTTCTCTTTTGCTTGGTGTGCTTTTCATTATTACTATTTTTTTTAATATTCTGTTTCAAAGAACAGTCTGGAATTCAGGGAAAAGCATTACCTACTGCTGTGACACAGGCCTGCCTAGCAGTATGAAATAGGAAAATGCATTTTCCCAGAGTAACCTTTTGCTTAAAGTTCTGGAGCTCCTGGAATTTCTGGAGGGGGTGGGGGGCTGGGTGGGCTACATGAGCATGTATAAACACAAACACTGCCAACCTCAGGCTGTTAATATTTTTTGCATAGTTCCCATTCCCATCTTTCAGCTCCTGCCTCAGCAAGATTTTTTCTTTGATTTTGTAATGTTTCACTTTCCTTTGCACCCTTACCCCATCTATTGATTTCTCTCTTTTGTGTTCTCTTCTCTCATTTCTCCTTTTCTCCTTTCATATTTTTACATCAGGCTGTTTCACCTTAGGTTTTCATCTGTTTCTTTTCTGTGGAGAGGATTTTGTTCTTCCATTTCTTACTGTTGGTGTGTGCTTTTATGCCTAATAAATTCTGAATGAAATGCTGCTAAACTGAGTTTAAAGCACAAAGACTTGTTTTACTATAGAAAAAACTGCAATAACATTCCTTTAAATTATTTCCAGATGTCATCTATAAGAGTATGTTAAATTTGACAGCATATACTGTGTACTATGGTTGCATAATTTATGTAGTAGTCTGTCATCACTGCTCTGAGTGACTGCCAGTAAGAGACCTAACAAATGTCCTGCAGATATTTAATATACTTATTTTTGGAACATAATAATGGTAACAGAAATGGACATCTATGACAAGCTGAAGATCTACTGCATAATGCACCCATTTATAAAAAATGTTATTTGCCTGCATTTCTTATATAGTAAGATTTACAATGAAAATAATAGCTACTTTGACTTATCACATGCAAAGTATGACACTTAAAATCTGTAGTTTTTGGAGTATTTGGGAGCATTTTAAAAACTGCACTCATTTAAGCAACAGAATATTGTTTATATCCTCACTGATAATTTTTTTTATTTGAAGACAATTGAAGCTGTTGATTTTTTCCCCCTATTTTTTTCCTCTTTCTCTCTTTTTTTTTTTTCCACTCCTAGGTATGAATCCAAAAGTTCCATAAGATTGATTCCATATCCAGCTTACACTCTGGGGTACAGGAATAACAAAATACAGAAATGCAGTAGTTCATTGAAATTATTTATTTAAACATACTTCTGTACAAGTCTCCCAATAAATGATAACTCCACCAGGATTTTTCCAGGTAGTTTTCATATTTGGATATTTGGATATTGGAAGTTGGATATTTATAGTCCATCCCTTAAGCTTGATTTAATAAAGGCAATTTAACCTTACCATTAATTTATAGGAGGAAGGACAAGCACCCTCAAAAGTAATTATTACCTCCCCAGGCTCACACAGTTCTGCTCACTATTTCTTTACCTTCTTGATCTCATTTCATTGCCCCTTTCCAGGTAATCTTCTGTACCTTCATCATCCTCATGAATCCATCAGCCAAGCTACTCTGGAATAACCCCATTTACCCATTTCCTTGAGTCTTTCCCTCAATTACTCTTTTAATAAGGACATCTATAGGTCTACCTTACACTCTGAGAAACTGTTACATGACTACAAAAAAAAGGGCAAGGGCAAGGTAAGGAACAAAAGCCCTGCAACACCAAATCCTGAAGCCAGCTAGTCAAAGCCATCCCTCAAGCAGTGCTCCCTGAGTCCTGATCTTAGTGTCTTCGACTGCAATTAAAAAAACACTGACTTCAAGAGCACATTAGGACTTCAGCCAAAATTTAGCACAAGAATAAAATAGTGCTGGTGATTCAGGCTGGAGCAGGAAACTCAAAACAAATGGCAGCCCAGCCGCCTATGTGAGTGCCACCATGTCAGGTCACTGATGCATCAACTGTGCTGCCACTTGGCCACTGGGGAGACTAGGCAGCTGTGCCCAGATCACTGCTGAAACAAGCACTTAGAAGCTGTGAGAGTCATCAAGACCTCATTTGTGTAAAATAAAATAAAATAAAAACCAAATGAAAAATCCCTGCTGTAATCAAGATTCTTAGCTGTAGCAAAAAAAAAACCCCAAAAAACCACCAAAAACAAGCAAGCAAACAAACAAAAAAAAACCACCAAAAAACCCCAAAAACACAAAAAAACCCAAATGAACAAAACAAAAAACCGCCGAACAACCCAGGATTAAGCTGTTTCTTTGTTTGCCTCTTTCTTTAGTCTTCTAATTTGGGCCGCATTTTTATTTTCTCTGTAGAAAAGAGAAATAAATACAAGAAAAGGCCTGGTCCACTTGGTGCGGTGGAACACTGTGATATATGAGCAGCATTTCGCAGTTCCTTGGACAGAAATCAAGGTCCCATTAGAATTTCAATGGCCTGTGGGAGAAGCTGGGGCAGAGGCGGGAGGGAGGGCTGTGCTGTGCCCTCATGGCTGCTCCTGTGCACTCACACAGGCCTCCTTGGCCAGCTCGCTGCTTTGCATGGCCGCCCCCCAGGCCTGGCAGGGCTCTGCTGTCCCCAGAGCAGTGTGGCCCCCGTCCCTGGGCACGTCCCCCTGGAAGCTGTCCTGGCCAAGGGCTGCCCACAGGCTGAGGCTCGGAAACGCTTGGAGGGGTCAATGCAGGCATCGCCTGCCTTACTCTGTGCCATGGCCTGCTCCCAAAGCCACTGCCCCTTGCCAGTATTCCCCAGGTGCTTGGATGTGTAAACACTGTCTGAGGAGCTCTTGCTGTAAGTGCCGTGGCAAAGCAGCAGATTTTCCTCCGTGCTGGTCAGCACAGCAACATCAGGGAGGACATGAGTCTCTTGCGCTGAATATGCATTTTCTGAGTTAAAGCTGGTACTGTGGATGGTACTGTTGGTACTGCTCTGGAAACACTCTGGGTCTGCTGCTGCTTCAGTCTAGCTCACTCCAATAATCTGCTCTGAAGTACATCACATGATGTGGGTTAAACCTTGCCAGCCAGGTGACATTTGTGTTAAAAAAATTTCGCCACTGCATTAGTTTAAACAATGTGAGGTTTATAAAATCCCTTGAATTTTCACTTACATTAAATCACTGAAGATAGTGACCTGTACAAAGCCCTGAATACTCACTGTGTCATATTTTCCCTTCTCATGTTAATTATACTAATTTCTCTATTCCCAATATTAACAATTGTCTCAAATTATTTTCAAAACAAACCAGTGCAAATGCACTATTTCATTCCATATGAAGTCTCACAAGGACATACTAGAAAAGAACCATATTTTATTACATCACAGAGATGTTAGCATGGAAATAATTTACTCTGAAATAAAGCTAATTTTGTGGTGGAGTTTCTGTAATGAGCAGTTTCATTTCACATGACATTAAAACCTAAATAATAGAATTAATTTTCCACATAGCTTAGGCAATCTTTTCATTATTACAGGCAGAAAGAATGAAAAAAAATTAAATTAACCTAAGTTTTAGCAACATGTTAACTACTTCCACAGCATAACTAAGCCAGTGTTAGAGTGTTTACAAAGATAGAAATCTCTCTCTGAACTACCTTAGCACTCAGACAAGCAGGATTATTAATACAGAGATCTGATTAGATAAGAGATATCTAAAGACAAGGAAATAGTTGTAGTTACGTAAAGCTGCTGCCTGAAGCAAGCCATTACATCTATCACACTGTCACCTCAACATCCAACACTGTGGGGAAAGAATCAAATTTTACCTTGCTCTGTACATTTTCAACATCCGTCCATAGGTATGAAACAACTCTGCTTCAGTAACTTGTCACCTGTGCCACTCGTGCAGGTGAATGAACCATTTTAACCGGAGGTGGGGTGGTTTGTGGGAGCCGTCACATCCCTGGGCAGGTTTCGTGTTCCAGCACGCCGACCTCCAGCTGCTCACCGAGCTGGAAAACCCTTCTTCCCACCACCTCCTCAGCAAAGGCACTTTCTTTGGAAACTAACACAGCTGATCTTTTTCTGGGGTTGGATTGACTGTCCTGAAAATGAAAATACCCACGGAACCTGCCTTGGCCAATCTTTAATTAAATAATAATTATAATAATGATAATAATGATGACATTATTATTATTTATTATTATTATTATTATTATTATTATTATTATTATTTATTATTATTATTTGCAGATACTGCTGCATGCAGCTCAGCTGGAGCAGCCTCCTCCCATGGGTGTGTCAGGACACAGAGGCCGGGCTGGGGCGGGCAGGACGATGCTCTTTTGCCCCCCAAAGCCAGGAGGCTGCCGGAGCTCCAGGACGGTACCACACTGCCACCCTCTGCAGGAACCAAGTACCGCCAAAGGAGAAGGATCACAGGAATTTTATTTTGCTTTCAGTGCGTAATAACCAGCCAGAAAGAAAACGGGCAGAGCAGAGTAAACTAGAGTTGCCGCTTGGGCCAACCCCCCCTAATTTCATGCCGGTGTTGTACTCCAAACCTAAAATATATTAATATACTCTTAGTAGTGTTTTTTTCTTAAAGCTTGCTATTTTATGTGATGGCAGTAGATGAACCAGTTTAAATGATTTTTATTTACAGAAAGTAGACAGTGCTCTATATTCAACTCCTTAAAATTTCAATTTTCTAGGCTCACAGCTGCCCCATTCTTAAAAGTTGATATATATTTTAATAACTAAACTATAGAACATCTATTGCAGAACTGTTTCCTTAAAATTCAAAAAGTTACCCTTCTCTTAAATTCTAGCTGTACAAAAAGTGATAACTTTCTCTTTGTTTGCATTTTTACTAAAATTCTTGGAAAGTTTTTTTTAGTTCAGAGATAAACCTAATGCTTCTTCAAAAACATCAGCACTTCTGCTATTAAAGTTGCCACACTTAATTCTGGATATTGTGCAATCATACTGCTATTACAGAACTGACTGCTGACCTTAACTGCTATTTCACTGTTGAAATGGAAATTACTATTTCTGCAGCTTTGAATTTGTTTTCAATCTACTTGCTTAAGGAAATAAAGTTATCTATTTGCTGATATATATTAGCTCCCACCTAATTTTTCTTAAGGCATTGGAATTGGCCAAGGACTATTCCTTAATTTGCCTCAGGTTTGATAATTATTCTCAAATATATTGAATTAACCAAATTTTCAAGCAAACAAACATAGAAAGAGAACATATATTAGCCCAGATGAGATGAGCTCCATTTGCTCCAGAAGAAAGGCAGAATACCAAACTTTCTTGGCCCTTAAATAGTTGATAGTTTATGATACTTCAGTCATAGGAAAAAACATCACCCCAGACATCTTTTTAGACACCAGAGGTTACAGCCATGGGCCAAATAATGGAACTGTGTTCTCATAATCCTGTTCCTCATAAGTAAAATATTAAATACAATTCTTATTTTCTAGCTGTTTACTGTCAGCCCAGAGGCAAGGGTAAAACATTTTGCCCAACTATATTGGATTTCCAGGCTTTTCCTTCAATGCAGGGTCATAGCATTCCTCTAGCCTGATAATTAAATTGTAAAATCACTATGTACAACTTTACTACTCTGTTTGATCATAATGTAACACAAATCAGACCAGCAGATCAATAATTGCATAACTTCAAGTATTAAAGAATGATTTCTAACCTAAATATCAAGACTTCAGCGTAATACATTGAAAGAACAGAAGAGAAGAATGCAGGCCAGCATCAATACAGTAAGAACAACAGCAAAAACAAAATAAGGAGAACTAACATTTGGACTACTCTAAACATACACACACATTTTAAAAACCAGTAGGTTTATGAGGCTCTGAGCCTCAGAACTTCACATCCCAAGGACCATTTGAACAAAACGCTTTGCTGAGTTCATTAAAAGAGACATTGAAGACCATTTGTTCTCATTTCATCAATTACTGTGTAATTTTGAATCAGTGTGGCATTTAAGACCACTGTTGATGTTGACTTGCATTAACTTTTGCTAGGAGATTTCCATGTCATATATATCAATAACTTCTTTAACTGCCTTTGGCATTCTCTTTCTCAGATTTATTTTTTTCTTCTAATTTAACAGATCAGAAAGATTATATTATATCTTTTAAATTCAAACAACTCCCCATGCACTCCTGAGGAAAATGAAAAATGATTTGAGCATTACCACACACTTATCACATGGTCTTTTTGCAATTTAAAACTTTTTAGCTCCTGGAATAATATAGATAACAGTTTTTCTGTAAATTGAGGTCTGTTCTTGCACAGATTAGAATTTTACTTCTGACTTCAATAGGAACATGAAAAAAATCTTTTTCAAGACCCACATGGCAGATATGTTAATATATGATATATTTCTTGGCTTCTTTTGAAGTTTTTAGGACATAGCTAATAAGGCTTAGGCCTGGAAACCTAGTTCAATATTCAGTATTTATTTCATTTTCTTGACAATTAGCTCTGTAATCTGCAATTCCAAAGTCAAAAATCAAGGCATTGAGACACAGGAGCTGCACCCATTACACAAGAGTCAGCTTAGGAGGGCCAGAACATCAGGATACCTTTTCTGTATAGGAATCCGAGATTTTTGCCACTGCTGTGTTTCCCCAACTGTGCCTGGACTATGTTCTCCTGTCCTCCTGCTTACTGCAAACTACAGGAGGCATTTAATGCTGAGTAGGTTGCTTGTGTCTTCCAAAGAACTGCTGAGGCAGCCACTAGAAAATGCACACCACTAATTTCACCCAGATACTTCCACTTTCCCTATTGTAATACTCCCAGAAAAAATCTGCTTAGCTTGTAGTGAGTGCATAGTTATGCAGAGCAAAAATCCTTTTTTTCTGTGAATGTTTCCTCCAAATATGACAGGCTTAAAAGAGGTATTTCCAATCAGAAATTAACGTTGTCATCATGTACTTAGAATGAGCTTCTAGAAATTTTAACTTCAGCAGCTTATGGTGCAAATACTAATGGGTTAATATTCCTACATAATGATGTTTGTACACAGTGTAGTTATAAGGCAGAAGTGGATATTACAGTTTAATTGGTTAAATTTAAGACATCTTAATTTAAGTGGCATGTAAGAGACTGTTATCCCTTACTATTATTCTCCTTATAATTTTACAGTAAGTGAAAGCCTGGCAAGTGCCTATTAGAAATACTTTCTCCATGCTTGCACCTAAACTTAAAATGTAAAATAAATACTGGCCATTTAAAAAAAAATTATAAGTAGCGGGTAAGCTTTAACAAATATCACTGCTACTACTGTGAAGCCCACATTCAGTACAAGTAGGAGTCAGATTGTGGGACAGTACATAGCCAGCTACAGAAACTGATTTTTTTTTTAATTTCTTCAGTTTTGAAAATGGTTAAGAGTACCTTAATAGCAGAAGCCCTCTTGTGTAAAGAATGCAGTGTTCAAAATTCAAGGAAGAAGCAAAATAAATTATTTGCTTTTACAAACAAAATAGATTTGTTTGGTTTACATCTCTAAACTTTGGATCTCTAGTGTCATATAATATATTGATATAGAGAATAGCAGAACAAACTAACCCACAAACAGATGTAGCCAGGTCGTACACATTCCCAGCACAACACGACTCTATTTGGGCTGGAAAAATCATCTTTTCTATCAAAGCAGAGTTTTATTATTTTAGTCTTGCTGAGATCGCACACCAGGTAAGGCTTAGGAAACAAAACTCTGATATACAGAAGAATTAATATATCACAGAGTTGATGATGAAAAGATAACCATTATATTCATGAACTCTGGTGGCATCTTCAGGCAAACTGAACATGGACAGGAGAATGTGGCACTTTCCAAGAACCGCTTCTTTCATGAGGAAATATGGGAAAGGTGCAGCCACCACCACGCCAGCTTCTCTTTGAGGAAAACAAGTCAGTCTTCTCCCAGCATTTCAGATTTACCTCTAGGACTTCACAACAGGAACTCAAATTTGTTTGGCTGGGCAGTTAGAGGGAGCTTGGTGTCTCACAGCTTTTTTGGGTCCTGCTTAAAATTGGAGTTTGCCCACTATATGCAATGTATTTTTCTTACTCCATGCAATACCCACATGTGATACTCTTACAACTCATCATTAATGTCTGTACAGCTCCCTGTGGCAAGGGCATTGTCCAAACTGCTTCTTGGTGTCTCAGTAGGTCGCTTCTGGAAGGCTTTTTTTATTGATAGCTGAACTTGTGAAAAGTAAACATTCCAGGTGAGTAAAAAACCCAAATCCAAATCCTATCAAACTAAGTGTTTTTTAAACACCGGGAGACATCCCAGCCATAAGCTTTCCCATTTCCACAGTCCTACTGAAAATAAACTGTAAATTTGTATATGGTGCAGGACTAGCACAAGCCTGCCTGGTCTTGACAGTTAATCCACCTGGCCTTTCAGACATTGACAGCATCATGCAAAGAAAATCAATTACCCAGGATAATCAAATCCACTGTCTTCCTCTCAGCTCTCTCATCCATTTAATCTAATTCTCGAGTATTGACATTATTGCAGGCATAATGGGAACAAAAGTGCTTCATTAAAGGCAGCACCTGGACACGTTCAATAGTGTAGCAAGAGCTAACAAAGCGCTGACAAATGCAGCCGTGCTGTTAAAAATAAACTGACAAGTGGCGCAACCAAAAATATGTGCTTCTCAAAACAACCTCTAAAGGAATGGTGGCTTCGGGTGAAGGTGCCTCGCCCCCAGGAGGTTTCATCCTGAAGTGCTTTGTCACCCCATGGCAAGAGTAAAGGTGAGCAGTGCCTTGGGCACCGTCTGAGCTGGAGATGTTCACGGGCAGGCGCAGCCTGGCTGCTGCAACAGCGATCCTCGAGGTAACGGAGCCAGAGGGCTCAGACTGGCATAGGGTAGGAGACCCCAATTTCAACAAGAATATGCTTTGATCTTGGCATGAGTGATCCTACCAGATATCAGGTGAGCATTAAAATAATTCATTAAGCTTCAGTTACTTCAGTGAAAAAAGTAGCAAATAGTGAAATAAGAAAGGAGGTTCACTTGACAAATAAAGGTTTATCAAGAGGTGAAAAAATTTCAGTCCGGGATGGGTCTAAAACAAAATAAAACCATTAAATACTTAATAAAAATTGATTATGTTTTATGTGTAACTCTGGATACAGGTAGTATTTAAAGGTGTTTTTTTTTTTGTATATGTGACTGGGCAACAAGAAAAGGCAGCAAAAAGAAAAGGCAGCCTTAAATTTAAGCCATTTTATATGCTCATTATTTTCCACTCAAATAATCTGTAAGAGCTGCAGAGCATGTAGCCCCCTGGTCACTGAGAATTATTACAATAATTTAAAATGCAACTATTCATTCAGTATAAGAAAGTAGACTTTCATACACAAACATTTCTATTAGAAAGTAGACCTTGTATTAGAATGCTAATTGATTCATCCCCTGCTTCACACAATTTATAATAATCAGAATTTCCTGAAGAATTCTAAAGGTGGAACACATTTTATGGCGCTAGTTTCATTCTTTCAAATAAATCCTTTGGGACACAGATTAATGAAATAGAATTGTTATAGTAGTTCCAAATCAATACTTTACTAGTAGTGGATTTTAAAAGTCCTAAACATTAGCCTCACCTGTTACCCCATTGAAGTGGGAATAATTAAATCAATACAATAGATGAGTGGGTGTTTTCTCGTTTTTTGCCCTTTCCTTAGATACTTATTGTGCTATTTGGTCTAATTTTCAGGTCCTCACTCAATACTGCATTTATTCTGTACTCATTTGATTAGCATTCTAAGCATTTCCAATTACTTTACTATGTCTAAAATAATATCCAGTAAGTGTGAATATAATAATGTTAAAAATGGGGACATTTTGATTCATGCTGCACCCAATTTCATGTATCAATATATGACTTAAGTGGTAATGCTAATGTTGGCTTATTTGTAAGCGTCATGTGTCATTGGACAAGCAATTCAAGCATCAAAAAAATCTCACACTCAGACTGCTGATCAGAATTTAGCATACCTCCAGGAATCCCTGGATACCAAAAGTTCAATGTATTTTTTTTTTTTGCTGTTGGCATTACAGATGCTTAAAATCATTACAGATTACAATGTTGTTTAATCAGTGCTGCAAATATTACAACCATGCTCTGAGGTTACAAAACGTAAGGAAAATCTACTGAAAACCCCAACTTACCCAACATGGGCTCCAATACAGATGCAGAGGACTAAGACCACAGAGGAATTAAATAATTTCTTACTGTGGGCATCCAGATTTTTGTGTTCGAGGAGTATTTTCTGCAAGCTGTTCTCTAAAACAATTTCATCACTCTCTACCAGCCTGAGGATGGAGTCAGCTGATTTTCCCAGCTGATGAATGGCTCTATTGAAAGACTCGAGCTTTGGGTTAATAACTGAGCTGTTCCCTTCTGGGAGTAGCTTAAGGGCAGGACATGGTTTGGTGCCTCAGAGGTCCCACTGCTGCAGGGAGCACAGAGGGGTCAAGGGCTTCCAGGAGCTGACCCTTGAGGTGACAGGGCAGGTTTGTGCATGGGGACAGAGTCATACCAGCCAGTTATTCCTGAACTAGCACACCCTGTGCTGAGGCTGCAACAGCCCCAGCAGAAAATTAATAAAAGGAGCACTCTGAAGTATAAGCTTTACAATAAACCAGCACGAATTTTAATTGCATGTTAACAGGTTTGGCTGACAGCCTTAACATTATAGGCCACAGCAATTAATTTTGAGTGTTGTCATTTACTTGCTTGTCTCCAGCAGTCACAGCCCGGGTGTTGCTTCAGGTGATCTGAAATCCCAGTGACCACTGCTACTCAAGGGCTCTGGTAAGACGAGAAGAATATGCCCTGCCCCAGACTTTCAAATGCATCACAGCTGGCTTAGAGCCTTGAAATGCAGACAGGTGCTGAAAAACAAGGTCTTAAAGTGGGAATATAATGTTCTCCAGCTGGGCACTGTGAACTGAAACAGGCAACATCACATTGATGCTTTGCATGTTTCAAACAGAATATTTGCATTCTGATTAAATTATGACCTGCAATTAGTGGGAACTTGAAGAAGGTTTTTAAGAAGTAAATAGGAAGAGATCCCTAGAAATTTGAGGATTTCTGATATTGTGCATTAACTAAACTTGTGCTTGGAGTCTACTGGGAATAACAATCAGCACTCTTTCTGTGCCAGTTGCTTACAGAATGGACTTTAAAGCTGTTTTCTTAGTTCTAATGCTACAATAGGCCGCATGAGACCAAACTTGCTTATTCTCCCACTTACAGCTGCTCTGTAATAGAAACAGCCAGGGATTTTTTTTCCCACTGGGTTTCCAGCTTCTTTCTGCTTGACCGATGAATGGAAGATAAACACTACACACTTTATGCAGTCAGACAGACTGTTCAAATGAGATGTGGGGGGAACTGTCCCAGAGCAGGCACACTCAGCAAATATCCTTGACTTATAATTGGATCAATATTCAACATGTGCAGGAAAGAATGGTTATTATATTTCTTTAATTTCTCCCTCCTACAGATGCAGTAACAAATAAAAGCTTTAGCAATAACAATAGAAAGGCAAACAACAATAGAGAAATCTGCTCCATTTTTTGCCACATAGAGATGTGTTTTCCTCTCCTAGTCTGAGCCTCAGATTTTCCCATGTTCTGTAACTTGAGTGGAGCTTCCAGTGTAGTCACAGCAGATATGTGACATCAAATGGCCTCTTAGGGCAACATGTCTGTAACTAGATTTAAGACAGAGTTAAGAAAAAGGACAAGGGGTAAAGGTTTTAAACTAAAAGAAGATAGATTGAGACTAGATAAAAATGACGTTTTTATGGCACTGGTGAAACGCTGGCACAGGTTGCCCAGAGAAGCTTTGGATGCCCCACCCCTGCAGGTGTTCAAGGCCAGGCTGGATGGAGCTCTGAGCAACCTGATACTGAAGATGATGTCCTTGTCCAGGGCAGGGGGGTGGACTTGATGACCTGTTAAGGTCTTTTCCAAACAAAATAGTTGTATAATTCTGTGAAAAAGCAAAAATCATATGCTTACTTCTGACATGAACTGAGACTAGCATTTTCTAGGAAGAAAAAACAGGGTTTTTACTGCTAGAAGATACAGGATCGAGACCTCTCAGCCTTTGCCTTCCTCAAAAGTTATCAACTCTTTAATCCCAAAAAACAGCATCAGGATTTGAAACTGAAATAGTCAAAATAATTTTCTCTCCCCTGCTTCATATTTTGCTCCAGTTCCACTATATTTTACTACTGGTGACAGCATCAGGAAGGGCTTGGTGTGTTCCTGTGTATCCCTCTCATTCACAATATTGTAGCCACAGGAAATGATTTCTGATTTTTTCTGATTTTTAACGCAACCTTTGTTGGTAATCACATTCCCTAAGAGGCTCCCCTTATCCTAAATTTTGTAGAACAGTGTTTCCCCAGAGAAAGTGCTACCTTCACCTCTCTGAAAACTGCCAACAGGTCTTGAAGTGAGAGGGCAGATAGGAAAACAACATCTGCAAAATGAACACCTTTCACATTTGGAAAGACTTGAACAACGCTCCGCAAAGGCACGCAGAACATCAAATAGAAAACAAGGGTGGAAGTTGCTACCCAGGGTAGCTGGGATGGGTCAATCGCAAGAAGAAAAACCCAGACAATCAGCAGTTATGGCAGTACGGCAGAAAAAGAAGCCAGGGGAAGTGCTGCTCCGACTTTTGTCTGTCAGGGATCCCTCGCCACTTCTGTCTAGCATCCTTTCCCCTGTCACACTTGAAACGGAAAAGCGGTGCAAGCGCGATTAAGAGGAGCAGCAGGGAAGGGACAACGCTTCGAGGCTGCTGTGGGGGCTGGAGCGAGCCGCAGCAGCAGCAGCAGGGCGGCAGCCGCGCCGTGCGCCGCCACGCCCGGCCGTGGGCGGGCTCGAACCCGCGGCGCGGCGGGCGCAGAGCGGGGCCGGCCGCCGCGCCGCTCGGAGCCTCCTCCGCCCGCCGCGCCTCCAGGTAAGCGCGCCCGCCCCGGGCCCCGCGGCTCCTAACCCCTCCCCCTCCGCTCCGCTGTCTTTTACATTGCTTTTTTTTTAAAAAAAAATATTAGCGTCTCCTCTCTGAGGTATCGTTATGCTGCTGCAGTAAAATAAGTCAGAATAATTCCAGTTTCAATTAGTCTAATCGAAGGTGTGAGTGTGTCCCCCAAAAGGCTGCAAAACCTTGCTTTTAAAAACAGTGAGTAGCACGCGGACAAACTTCTCCAAGACAGATAATGTAAGAGCCAGCTCCCATTTTCCACCCCAATTCCTCATCTAATCTGCATCCCACCTCGAATACAGAGATGAACAATGTATTAGTACTTAAAAAGTACTTTAAAATTTAAAGTAGATCACATTAATTAAACCTGTTATTAAGCACTGAGTAATGAAGAAAGGGAATATTTGAATTTATTGAAAGCATTTTATTTCTCTAAAAGGCTCTTTTTTCTAGTTATTAAAAAAAAAATCCTCTATACACAGTTTCAATGGCTATTCAAACTTTATAAACAGGACTCTTAAAGGTTGCGCTCCATCCTCAACACTCCAGGTAATTCTAATAACCTGTCATGGAATAAAGCCAAAGCAGTTTGTGCTGAAGGAAAAGGAAGATCCTGGAACAGGCACACACAGATTTAACTACTCTTCCCATGTGGTAGCTGTGGAAAAAATTGGAAATATATATTTTATTGGAAAAATGCCTCTTGCTTTCAAAGCCCCTCATGTGATTTCCTCTTAGACCAAATTCCTGACTACTTTGAGCTCAGCTGCACATCTCAGTTGGAATAACTCCTCTGACCTCAACCTTACCAGGTACAAAAGCTTACAGCTGAGCCCAGGACACTCAACTTGGACAACATTCACATTTTTGCATGGCTGTACAATTAAAAGTATTATATCCTGTGATTATTATTTACAAAAATATGTAATTCTACTGAGTCATTTTAATTTTATTTGTACCAGTAAATTTTGAATACAAAAGCTTAATAGATTAAAAAAAAACCCCAAAAACTGAAACTGCTCTGAAAACTGATTTTCTCCTTTCAAGTCTTTCATCCAGGAGCTGACTCTTGAGCAGGTTTGTGCATGGGGACAGTCATACCAGCCAGTTGTTGATCACTGTTCATAATGGTTAGTTTGTAAATCACCTGGTTACAGATATTTAACAGTTCACTAAGGAATTTGAGTCTATGACCTTGGACCCAAACTGAGAAGTAGATATGTGGCAGCTAAAAAAAATAAAGATTTCTCTGGAAGGTTTCAGATATGCATAACAATAATCAAACTCAGAAAAGTCTTATGATTCAAATTCATAACTTGGATGGAAAATAAGGGGCTCAGCTGGGGTACCTTCTTCCACTTACTAACAAGAATTTGCAACTGAAAACAAAACGAATTGCAGACCAAGGGGCTGTTCTCTGTCATACATTTCAAAGACACACTGCACAACATTCAGCGAGGAGAGAAGGTGGATATGTCTGACCCTAATCTGCTCCTGCAGGGCCCTTCTTTTCCCCTCCCAGCCTCAAGAGTGTGTCCAGGGACAGGGTGAGACTCCCTCATTCTCCCAGGCCCGAGGCTGCATGGAGGGAAGCTGAGGGACTTTAGTTGGGTCCTGGGTAGTTTCTACAACATGAGAATGCTGAGCAAAACTCACAGTCATGGTCTGTGTGGGGAGGCTTGGCCCCAGGTTAATGGCTAGAGGATTCTAGATCTGCTAACTCTCATAAAGAACAGTAATTTAAACTGGCACAACAAAGACAGGATTCAATCTGTCTTTCCAAATCAAGTTGTTATTTTCTTAATCTGAACCAGCATATCCTGTCCAACTTTTTGGATTTTCAACTATTTATCTTAATCATATCTAGGCTGATAGTACCCAAACAAAACTGTCTCAATTTTGCTATATTATGATTTGCTAAAACCACATTATTTATCCTGGTCTATGTAAACAGTGAAGGTTTCAGTGCTGCAGGAGTGCTGTGTCTGCCTTCAGCCCACACTTGTGGGTGCCCTATAAAAACCTGGTCACCAGGCAGCTCTCAGATGGTCGATGGAAGACCATCCAAGCCATGAGTGTTTGCCACCCTTCAGCTGTTTGCACCTTCCTGCACAGTCGAAACCTTTCCGAAGGTGCCTTTGAGGTTTCATCCATCAGTTGCAGCCTCTGAAGTTTACCTGCCTCTCTGACCCAGCTCAAACACATTCATTCTTTAAATTGCACAGAAACTGAGGGCCTATTGAAACCACATGGGTGGGCTGTGAATTCTGACTGTAAAACTGGTGTGGCAGAAGGTAATCCCTGCTATTCTGTGGGATTGGGTGTGGGAGGACCTTGGACAAACACTTTAAAAAGCCAGTAAAGGTCTCAAGTTTGAGATTTGGATTTTGGTACCAGAGGACTCAAACATTTGCAGACTTACGTAGAGGTCCAGCTGCCTAGATAGCAGAACTGAGATGCACAGAGCAAAACATTTTATAAAGTCTGTATGCACATAAACCCAACCATTAATAACCCCATAAACCTCTGATTTCTTTGGGTAATTACAAATGGCAGTAATCATCAACCGTGACTCAAACACCACTAATATGCCAGACTTTTGAGTGTCAGCTATCTAAAATCATGTGTAGAAACAAGGTGGAGAGAAGTTACTTAGTTCTCTGCCTTTTAAAACTAGAAAATATCCTGTGGGAGATGTTTTCTGTAGATTTCTCAGTAGATAGAAGCAGAGCTTGTAATGAGCACTACATTTAAGCAGTCACATGAACATGTTCATTTCTTTTAATCTATTTTGTGAATGTTTATTACTACATCCATTTCTGTACATTGCTGAAACCTTTCAGTTTAGTGCTGTGCTGGTTGGGAACAGGACATCTGGCACTTGCTCCATGAAGGTAACCCCTAGAATTGTATTATCATCCTAAGCACTCAGTTTTTATAAATCTGAAATTAAATTTCCAGCAAAACAGTATAATGCTAACAGCATCCTTGCCACTTATTTTGCAGTTAATCCACAATATGTAGTGTATTTAAAATGCACAGAGTGAAAACAACAACAGATAACCATATAAAATAATCCTATCATAGGTTATGTAACTTACTCTAAGGCTTTGATGTTCATGAAATTGATAATACAGAGAACTTGGTGAGAAATAAAGACCTCAATCCAGGGTACCAAATGTCTCTCATACACTTAATTATGTAAGTATTAGCAGCATATTGCTAATCCCTACTCCTTTGGTGGCTAGAAGTGCTGACACTAAAAATTGTAAGGCTGTAACAATAGATTTGTTTGACTTCTATTCTGACCTTCCAGTGTATTTTGAGGACAGTGATTTTACATATAAACTTGTACGTTATTTGGGACATTGAAGTAAATTACTGAGTTGCTGTTTACATAGTCTGAAATCATGATACGGTCATTTTTTTTAATAAATGCATTTGTCATACTGATTTTTTGGGATAATTTTAAAGACTGTCATGTAATGCCTATACCTATATAAACAATTTCTAATTATGAAGTTTCAATTAAAGCTCATTTTGCTGTACAAGAGAAGCAGTTTTCATTTCTGGTGCTTATTAAATTCATTCTACTTATTTAACAGTGTGAGCTTCTGTTGCTGAAAAATATCTTTGACTGAAACATCTCAGGGTACAGAAACTGAGAAGATGCTTTCAGACTGGAGCAACTTCCCAGGTTTTTCACTGAGAAAATGACACTCCTCTTACCTGGCACACATGACAACTATTGATCAGAAGATCATAGTGAAACTCTGGATTCCAGTTGTGCTTTGAACTATTGCCACATACCGCAGCAGCAGAGGCCTAAGAGCCCTTCAATTGCTGACATAACACTGTCATAACAGATGGCCCCTGTACTGCCTGGCTGCAGAGAAAACATCACAGGACAGCTACTTCCTATGGGCCAAGTACATCTAACTCTCATTACTTGCCCAAGGAGACTTGCATGGGTTTGCTCATGGTAGGCAAAATCAGATGTGCCTAGGGTTTAAAAACAAACTAGCTGGTGTGCCAAAAGCCAGATGTCAGCCACATAAGAGGTGCCCTTTATAATGGGATGCAGACACATGCATTTGTCCACTTTCATCAGTCAATTTTCCCCAGTTAGACCTGGAGTTCTCAGCCACTGTGTTTTATTCCATCTTTTTAATTTGATACATTAAAAAAAAACCCTTCTTGATACTTTTCACTCAAGCTACAGTCTCTGCAGTATTAATCCTAATATGAAAAAAAAATATTTGAATGTGTGAAAATTTTGCATTTCTTTCTCTTTGAGGGAGTATTAGGAAGTACCATGAAAGTACAGCCATTATAGGCAGACATCCAAATTAACCCAAAGACATATCATGGCACTTTATTCCACAAAGTGCTTTGTCAGTTACTACTGTCACTCTGTTGTATGCAGTTGACTTTTCCAAGCCGTGCTGCTTTTGTCTGAAGTAGAGTAAATTTTCTTTACAGTGGCTAGAATGGAGCTGTGTTTTGGATTTGTGCTGTGAACACAAGTGTTGGTATTTCAGGGATGTTTTAGTTACTGCTGAGCAGAACTTGCACAGGGTCAAGGCCTTTTGTGCTTCTTCTACCAGCCCACCAGTGAGGAGGCTGGTGTTGCGAAAGAAACTGGGAGGGGACACTGATGGGACAACTGACCAAAGGTGTATATGCTCTCTACTTCCAAATCTTATCTTGTGACTGCCTTCCATATACCCTTTCCCTTTCTCCCACAAAGTCCTCAGTGTTTCCAGCTTTCCATTGTTTCCCTTCCAACTGGTTCATTTTGAATCAAGAGCAGCTAAGCTCACAGGTTAGTTTGCAGTTGTAGCACACAAAGCAAGCAGAGAATCCAGAGCAGGGGAGGCAGCTGTACTTCTCTGGCACTCTGGGTGAATTCCTCTTGAGTTTCTCTCTGCCTTTCCGTCAAGCACTTAAAGACACTGTCATTCAACAGTTTGGATGTGGAAGTAAAATGCAACTGTAATGCCAATTCAATTTATACTCTAAAACTCACCATCTGCTTTTTATTTTAAGGTAATTCTACATGCAGTTTTAGATGCCTGCAGTAGCAGCCATGGGAATTCAGGCATATGGCCACTACCATATGACAAAGTGTATTATCTAATAATTTCTAGTCTTTCTCATGCATCCACTTAAGCATAAGGTCCTTCAACATAATTGGTATCTTATCCTTGAATTCATTCACACAAAATTCACTTCCAGTGAAATCTTTGGATGTTTCTACTACCTTTGCCAGCGGTCTGCCTCACCCCATTTCAGCCTCAAAGGTTTGTGAAACTTGCTTAATTCACTTTTCCTGTCATGCTGAAGATAATAAATAACTGAATTCCCATGAGAAATGTCAAAACATTGGATGACATTTTACAGTCTTGATCTGAATAAAAGTAGGAAAATGTTATCTTATATGAGATTCTGGGGCAGATTTATTACCTTCACCTCAATTAAATGTTTAGAACAAGATTTGTCAATATATGCACAATAATCTGGACAAAATGCAGTCTGTCTAGTTATGGCTCAGTATTCTATGCAGAAAACAGGTTATGCTTATTTTTCTAGGGTGGGAGGAAATACTTTGGGTTCTGCTAAACTAGTTTTAAATACCAGTAGTTCCATTCATACACACATGCAGAAAGGAACCTTGCTGTGAATGTGTAGTATTTGATAAAGAAATGTGTGACAGGAAAGATCCAGATGTGCAAACATGCCAAAAGCAGGCTTTTCAGCAGAACAAACCAGCTCAGTAAGCCCCTAAGAAAGGGGCAGCAGGGGAAAACGTGTGTGTGCATGCAAGCATGTACACACATGCAGCAGAGATTTATATATCCAACTTAAGTATTATCTGTGAAACAGCTTAAGACTCCAGTAGTTACCCAGTTCTCTTCCTTGGCTGGCACGCAGTGTCCCTTTGCACCAGCTGACATGGCAATTGGATCTCTTGATCCGTGTTTCTTGCACAGAAGTAAGAGGATCTTCTCCCTTCTATTACTTGTGTGCTCTCTTTTCCTGAGCATACAAAAATAATCCACATACCATAGGATGGATTTGACTTTGATGTGCAAAAGACAAAAATTCTCCACCCCACCCTCCATTAAAATTACTACCTTTGACGTTGGTTAAGAACTGAAGGTAAACCAGTTACTTTAGAAAGAAATCAGTAATAAGCCCACTCCTTTTCATCTTCAGTACTGTAAAAACAAAACCCAAACAAGTACAGAAATATCCATAGGTTTCCTTAATCTGTTTATAAAGGATCTTCAGTCGTATTAGGAGCTCACAGTAGCAATTCAAAAGCTAAATATAAAAGCAGCTTTATGAAGTACTTATAAAGTCAGTAAGAGGCTTTTTATTTTTAGCATATTTTCCTGTGAGATAAAGATAATGAATGTAGAAAGCATCCAAACCCAAAATGAGACATGCAAAAGAGATCCCACGATCTGCACCAGGGGTGTTACAGCATCAGCATGTGGAGAGCAGTGTTCTGACAACACCATCTGCTCATTTGTGCTGTTTTTTCCTATTACCAGCTCTCTTAATGTCTCATGCATGATTTTCTGTGGAAGTCAGGAGGAGTCTATGATTTATTTTGACATTAATATTTACCAGTCTGGTGTATGCTTAAAGTAGCAAAGATGCTGAGAATGTTTCCTCATTTAAAAAGCCATTGAAATGGTTTTCCTTTTTCATTCGAGACATTAACAAGTTATTTTGTCACTTCGCTGTTTACATAAAAGCCATATCCCATTCACATGGCATTAATTTAGGTAAATACCACTAGTTCTGCTCTTACTAGAGTTGTAGACTGAAAGAAAAATCACTTTGGTTTTTAAAAAGTTGGCTGGCATTTTACACTGGTCACTAAAGAACAGTGAAACAAAGTTTCAGGCTGTGACACTTGAAGTTCTTTACTATTAGCAATTTACTGGGAAATGAAAATGCAAGATACTCCTGCAAAACTCATTCTGGACACTGAAAAGAGTTTGATTGTCCCTTCCTGAAACCTAAAAAAGGTATTTCAGTTGCATTAATTAACAATTAACAATTGTCTTGCAGGTTCTGGGTAAGTAGCATTCTTGATATGTAGAGTTAGTGTTTTGAAGCAAGTCTTACAAATGAGGTTTGTGTACTCTTCTGAAATACAGCAAAAGTGTGCACAGTCTGTGCATTTGAGATTTGTTGCATGACTGCATTACACTATGGATTGATACTCTTTTTATCCAGAAATGGATTACAGAGCTGACAGATTTCTTAAAATAACCATTGTGGATGTGAATCATACTGACAAAAGCAAAGAAATCCCATTCAGAAAAGACATCTTACTTCAGCCATTCTCCTGAATATGGATGGTTATATATGATGTATATACAAAGGATTTTTTTTAACAGCTAGGCATAGAAGCCTAAAATTTCTTTTTTTCTCATTAACAAAAAGACTACCAAAGTTATATACCAGTGGTATTGATGCTATGCATGTACCAGAGAGGTTGCTCTTAAATAGCTCTGTGTTCTAAGGTGGGGCCGTGTATTGTCCCTTTAGAAGGGACACTGATATGCCAGAGATGCACTCACAAATATGAATAGCAGAGACAAAACTCAGTGTTTGCAATTCTCCTGCACAGGATGACATTATTTTTCACAGCAATATTTAAAGGACAGAGGCTAAAATGAAAGAACTGTAGTATATTGGAAAGCAGCTTCTGTTGGTTAGTTAAATTAATCCTGATGCCACCTCTTTTTTTTTTTTCCTCAGTTTTGAGATTTTTAGAAATGGATATAGATACTTATACATTAGAAGAAGCTATTCAAGATACAATATCTCTAGTGTTTTAAACCTTTGGAAATTAATGTATGAGAAATGCATATGTGCTATAAAACATTACCTCTGCACTTTTGGTTTTTTAGGAGCTACAAGAACTTCTGAAAGAACTTATGAAAATGTGCAGTCTTAAGTGCTGCAGTCTCAAAGCCCTTTTTCTATTGCTGCTCTATAGGTAAGAAGTATTTGCTGAAATTATTATTTCTTCAATATATTATTATATCCATTGGTTTATAATAAACTTACTTATAATTAAAGACATATCTGTCAAGGCAACAAAGTAAAATCATCTTGGCATTTGAATCTTGCCTCTTACAAAAATTAGAGAACCTGAGTATTAACAGAAATACAGGACTGAGCTTCATGAATCTCAGCTGCCTTAATGAACAGATTTTTTTTTTAATTGGAAAGATTGATGAGGGGGGAAAAGAATGGAATTTATGAAGCATATGAACCCTCAAATAAAGGATTACTGAGTACAAAGTGAGTATTGTATCAGATGCATAGCAAATTCAGATGGGCACACAGTCCTTGCCTGGAGCATAGTGCCTTGCCCTAGGACAGAAGCTCACAGTCCACCTAGATTTACTACAAGCTTGAGATAGTAAAATCATTGTGTGCTAAAAGGAGAGTATCTTAAAAATAATTACCTGTTTTAAACACTGTTTTCTTATTCTCTGATATGAAATCATGAAGTAGTTAGGAAATCTGAGATGAATTCTGCTGGAAAGTGAAAATGATCCCCTCTGGCTGCACATAACCCTTCTAACAGTACAGCTACCATGACAAAAAATATAGAAATGGAGCACTTAAAATATATTCCTTCTATAAAAATGGGGAAAAAAGAATCTTTAAGTAATTTTAATAAGGAAATGGAATAATGGACTGGTTAAACATTCTTACCACTACTTTCATTGGAAGTATTTAAAGTCTGTGAGCCAATTCTTAATCTAGAATTGCTTAAACTACTTCATCTCACAGTAGATTCCTCAGGATAAGATTCTATCTGAGCTTTAACTCAAGTGGGTGTGCAAACACTCATTTAGATAAAACTTTCTCTTAGTAGTGGGAACAGATAGAATAATCCCCTGAAAATAAATTTAAAGCTTCCACCTCCCCCACCTTCTCCATTCCTATAGAGAGGTCTTTGTCCAGAGCATGCACTTGCTCTAATTCCACCTTCTTTCCTCATCAGCTGTGACTTGCCACACTGTAATGAGTGGATGACTCATGGCTTAGCCTTAATAAAGCACTGCTAAAAGACCAACAATTTCAGAAGCACCTGAATAACAAGGAGGCAAAATTCCCCCAGGAGCTCGGCCTGTGGGACACATCTCATGAATACCAGACAGACTTTGTGAATCCTCTTACAGCTTCATCTGGCTGTGAGTGTCCAGAAGCACAGGCAGTTCATTCCTGAGTGTCATCCATGGGGTTAAGTGCTCACAGAGCACCTGTGTGCGTGCCTGGGTACAAGTGCAGGGCACTGAGCTGATGTGCCTCTTGTACCCAAACCCAGACACAGGCTGAGAAGAGGCTCTGGCCCTTGGTTATCTCACAGACAAGATGATGCTTGGGTATGAAAATGCATTTTGCAGTGCACAAATCAGGAGGGGTTTGTGAAAGTGCTGTTTAAAACAAAAACTATTCTGCTTGGCACTGAAACAGAGAAATATTTCTAAATAAAACCCAACGGCTGGGGTGCACCCAAAGTAAGGGCCATGATTTTTTGCCAACTGGTCCCTTAGGTATTCCACTTGGAAAATCTCTGCCTAACGTGTGAAGAGAGTTTCTTTCACTGAATAATTTACAGTCAGTAATAGTATGGTGTTTTTTTCCTTGCTCTCTCTCCCTGCCTGAATGACACTTCACTTAACATTAAATTACATTACAATCATAACATGGTCCCCTTTTTACTATTAAAATCTATATCTGGGGAGTTGCCTGGATCATTTGTTTCACAGAATTTTTATTTTTTTAAGTATCAATGAAAAAATTGAGGCAAATTTATCATTATCAGGAATCAGTTCTATAAATGCATGATATTCGGTCTGAAGAAGAGTTCCCCTTTGTTTCAGGAAGGGTGTTTTTAGCATAAAGAATGCTATCCTGGGTTTAGGGAATCAGAAACAGAATTCTATGAAATGTTGTTCTTTTTTGCCTGAGCTCAAGAGCATTTGTGGTATTTCACTGTTTTTTTCTTGTGCCTGGTAACATGATGTTAGTTTTGACCTCACCATTTAATAATAAAAAAAAAGATGACAGTACTGTCCATTTCAAAGCAGGGAATTAATCAGTGATTTAGATTTTGCTACAGTTTATCTGCAAAGACCATATAAACTCCCATATCACTGAGCAAAGGTATGAAAACAGAAATAACTTTATTTGCATCTGTAAGCCCTTCGCTTGTCAGTGAATTGCTTTTTTATTCTTGTTTTCCTGGGGGGAGTGTTTCAAAAGCTTGTTCAAACTGTATCTGGCATTTTGTTTATCTTCTTGCAGTTCTAAGGTGTTTCTGTTTCTTTCATGCTTTCATAATACATATCTTCTGACAAAAAATAGCCAGAAAAAATATTCTCATACATGTGTCTAGACTGTGCTTTTGCCTAAATAAATGATATATACTACTGTTTAGTGCAAATGTTCCTTTTTTCCTTCTAGTTACTCCATTCTGTTAAGACACTAACTTGAGAGTACCTTAAATATCAAACAGTTGTTGAACCTTTCAAGTTCAGCTAAAATTTGCAGTTTTTGCGCATAAGAATGACTTAGGAAAATAAATAATTATAATTCAGCTCTTATAAAAGCAACCAGAGGGCACTGAACCTGATGAGTTAAAGCATTTATTAAGCATTGACAGCACAGAACAGATAGATAGTCTCAGCTGAAAAATTATTACATACTCAGTTTTTTTTTCTGTAAAAGCCTGTTCCCTCCTCAGTTGCTGGAACACCTGTTGCAAGGCAATTAAATGCATGCCAGGGTATTTCACATACATTAAGAAAATGGGGGAACTTAGACAGTTTCCCTTAACTATGAAACACAAATATAACAACACAAATACTGGTTAAAAGAGAAGCTTAGATGCATCGAGGAGAAGATGCAGATGCATAAATGGAACGAGTTTCAACTTTATCCTTTGAGAACGCGTGCAGCCGTGAGCTCACTGTGGTGAGCTGGGAATGGAGCACGTGAATCAAAGAGCGCTGGAAAGGTAACAGGGCACCATCCCTTAAAAGACAGAAACCCCAAACTGCTTAAGGCACAGAACCTCTGTAGGTTTCTCATCTTTCACCACTGCCAAGCTGCCTCTGAGTGTCCCCCAAAGGCAGCAGGCTGGTCACACCACACACCCACATTTAGGAGGCCTCAGGTTCCTTTCACTTGTTGGCTTGCTGTGCTAGGACTTCTCTAAGGTTTTGTGGCCAAAAAGCACACAAGGGACAGTGCCTCATTAACTCACAGCCTTAATTACAGCATAACAGCTTTCCCAGGCTTACTTAACCATAAATCTCAAAAGACCAGTGATATGAGGCTATACATCATGTGTTAATGAGGAAAATTATGAATTACCACAGGTCGTTTAAAGGAAGGAGTTCCATAAAATTTTTAAAGACATATCTTGGAAAATAGAGTTAATGATAATGAACCAGACCACTCTGCAATTGCATATTGATTGGCAGAATAATGATATACCCTAGCAGTAGAAGAGAAATAAGTTTTTCTTTAACATTTCAAACATGTAAAACTTACTCAAGAACAATCCAGTAAAGCTGTGAAATTAAGCTCATGCAGCTCACTGAACACTTAGCTAAAATTTATATGTAAATTACAAAAGGAAAGATACCTATTCCAAGTACAGTATTTAAGAAATTAATTACATTCAAATGCATTTCCAATTTTAACACTTCCATGCAACATAAAACTGGCCTTCTCATTTATAGTCACATCTCAACTCAATGTGACTATTTGTTTCTTTAGGGAAAAATTTACAGGAGAAACTTCCCTTATTTCAATGCTGGCATTACTCAAGGGTAAACTTAAGTAACAACATCATTCTTTAGCAATACAGAAATAAAAAACAGGGAAAAAATAAAGGAAAAAAATAAGATCACTCAAATAGCTAAGATATTTGTGTCATAAGGCAGATAATGAAAACCAGCTACTTCTGTGGAAATAGGGTCTGGTGCATAAAAAATTATGCAGCAATAGCAGCTTTTCAAGCCAGTGGGACACCACATTTCAAACCACAGTGTGATTTGGCCATATGCATGCAGTGAGATCATCTCAGCATTTAAGCTTTTCCAGCCTAAGATACTTGATTATTCCTAGTGTCTCAGTGTCCTGACAAAACAACTCAAGCTTTCTCAGAAACAGCAAAATTAAAATGAAAACATCAAGCTTTGGAAAGCTACAAGAGACCCAGAAATATAATGCAGAAGAGAAAGCAGAGTTTTCCGGAGCAGCTCCAGAAAGAGCTGAGACTAAGGAATTCAGTGAGAATTTAGCATTATAAGGAACGATCACAAAACACTGCTAGTCCCTCACCTGATGGTTTATGCTTAGACTCTTGTCTCTAAGAGCAAATCACCAGAGCTACATCTCTTGCACCTCCTGCAGGAGGGCTGGTCACCCTTCTCCTGGTGTTTATATAGAGACAGAGAGACAATGCCTCTGCCAGCTGGGCACACTAAGGCAATTAATTATTTGCTTCTCACCTTCAGAATTTATACCCCACCTTTCTCAAATCTTTGGGAACAAGTATTTGCTACTATCGATGCTGTAATTTCTGAAGAGCACACCCTGCTTATGGTCTTGGGGTGCTCACCTTCGGGGTTAGGCAGAAAGGGTTTGTAATTATTTTTATATAGCTTCTGTGGATTGCATCTGTAGCTGTTTCTGAACAGAGGAACTACTTGAATTCTCATTATGCTTCACTGATTTTGGTCAACAGGATTATTTCTGTAGTCTGTTTAAAAATTGTGTTGTGAAAGCAGGATTTTTAGAGTGTTTTTATGCATTAGTGTCTGAGGTAGGTTTCTGTCTCTGAGACCTAAATATAATGTAATTCATTATGTAAAAAGAAGCTTAATAAACAACCAGCATCCCTTCCACATTCCTAGATTATAACCGTAATGCCCTGTTTACACATAAAGTATTAAAGAAGATTGTCTCTCAGATGGAGTGTTAAGAAATAATAGACTTTAAGGTATAAAAAGAGATAGAATTTAAGGTATAAAAAGAAATAAAAAACTGTAAGGTATAAAAGAGTTCTTTTCCAATATGAAACCAATACAGATTATGAAATCTGATTTTTTTTAATATTGGATTTTTTTTATTATGTCCTTTAAAACATCCTCATTTTCAATTCCTTTTAGGTCAATGGAAATTCCTAAAGCTGAAGGAAAAGGTGACATTCTACCTCCAACAATACAAAAAATAATAAAAGGCTACAACAAGTATCTACGTCCATTTTTTGATAGTAAGTAGAAAAGCTCTTTCTGTGAGACTGAGTCATAACATAATGTGGTGTCTAAAATTCAGCATGAGAGCAAATGGGTTTTTTCTGTACTTTTTTCCTCTGATATCTGACAGCCACTGATCTGATTATATATGTTCTGTGATATAATAAGATAGAGTTTAATAGCTTTTGTGGCCCAAGGTGAAACTTGTCTATACCAAGTATTTGCAAGCTAAACTTCCAGACTGTTAGCAAACTTGACTATTATTGTATGTGTGTTTTCATGAAATAAGCTGTAATATCCTACCTATTTAAATGAGTAATTTCCTCTAATTTCCTAAATAATAACTATAAAAAGCTTTGATTAAAAATTTGAAAGCTTTATATATCAAGCTGTTCATAACAGCACAGACAAATCTTGTTACTATGCAAAGTACTATATGTCTCACCTATAAGATTGCAAGAGAATTATTTAATAAATGATTCTTGCCTCAGGGTCTTAAAGGTCACTGAACAGATTTACTGAAAATTGTGGGGGAGGAATGAACTGAAAAGAGAAAATGAATCAAAAATGTGAGTTCCCTGCATCAGAAACCAATGGTTACCAGATCGGAAGAGCCACGTAGTCTACTGTGTCAAGGCTGACTGCAGTGCAGCCAGACACCTGAAATCTCAATGAAAAACTTCTTCCTTATTTGAATCAGGCTATTGGATATATAAGAAGTACTGAAGAGTTACAAAGTGCATGAAGAGCTTGTCCTGGAGAAAGTGTGTAACACTGAAGAAGAAAATATTCTGCATGTTGAAAAGAAGCTCAGCACCATGTGTCTGTCAGAAAACAAACTTGCAGTGTGAATGCTAGGCAATAGTTCTTAAGCTAGATGTTTGGAAATCTTAGAGGTATGAATGCAAATGAAATATTTTATATCCCTTTATATCTTGCTTAAACAAATGATTGACTAGTGGGTTTCTAAGTCCATCCTGTTACTTCTTGCCATCCAAGTACCTGGTTCAGTTTGGATGCTCCACCTCATGTGCTGTTTCTGAATCCATTTATAATAATTTGGGTTGAAAAAAAAGGGGAAAACTATTTCATCTCCTTGTTTTTATTGTAATTATCTTAGCTGGTGATAAAACTTCTATAAAATATTTAATGCTCTAGGGAGACTGACTGCAAAATAAAAGTAACCTTAATAAATAAACTAACCCTTCCTCATTGGAGATGATGCATAATGTAAAATAACTGTGTTCAGTGGCCATTAATATATTTTATTCATTATCTCATGTTAGTACTAGAGATATGTTGGCACTGCCATGATGAGTGTGCTTGGGTAGACAACATAGTCTCATTTCAAAATCCTGTAATAGCAATTAAGACCTACCATAAAGCATATTTGAGTTACAAATCTCCCTTTTCTCTTTTTTCCTCAGCTGTTGTACCACAGCAATGCTATAGTTATTTTTTTATCTGGATGTTTTGCTCAAAGGGATGCTAAGGCCTCTTGGGTGTGGAAATCCCAGAGGAGCTCGGGCACAGATCGAGTCTGTCACACACAAAGCCAGTCTCACACCTCCAGACAGTGCCAGCATCGCTGCATATGCTCACTACAGCTCAGGCATGCAAACTGCCTCAGAAACCTTTGATGGATCTTTATTAGTTCTAGTGCTGAAGGAATAGATGACACTCTGAAAAAAATACATTTTATTGATGCCACTTCTAAATGCAGGGTTGGTGGTTTTGTGAGAAATTACTGTGTAGGAGTAATTTGAGTTAGGATGACTCAGGCGATGCTTCTCCTGATTTTTGTGAGATCATTTGGGATCACTTTCTTTGCTATAGAGGAAGCTGTGCTTGGGCTGGGGAGTGGTATCAGCCTAGTCCTGACCCCTCTCCTCCTGGCAGGGTGGGCTACAATTTGCATGAGGGTCAGACTGAGGAGAAGTGATTGATCTTCTCAGAAGCAGAGCTAGCAAATCACCTAAATCCTCAGCTTAACAAACCTGTGGAATTTATTTATCTCTGTGACCACAGCTATGCTAGCTTTGTTCCATGTAATATTTTCCTGATTTATATGGTGGGGTTTTGCCTGCAGCTGGTGTACCTTGTGTCTGTTCTTGGTAACTGGCTTTACTCAAGAATGACATCAATATCTGCAGCATGGCTGTTAAAGAGGTGATGATGCCAGAGTAGCAATTAGTCATTGGTAGTTCTTCTGTGACTTTTCCCTGTCCCACTGCCCCCATATTCTTAGTTTCTTTGGGATGATTTTATGTTAATTGTGAGAGACAGACCAGTTAGAGATGGATCCTAAGGTCAAACAGCAGATTAGACTCGAGTAGGCTAATGAACAAATGCACATTAAAAACATAAACTGGGGTATTCTGGTAAGATCATTGGCTACTGCAAAAGCCTGCACAGGCTTGATTGTGCAACCTACCGGTGATGATATACTCGGAGAAAGAAACTTGTGTTTCCAGAAATAGGAACAGAAAAGGATGGATATGCACCTGACAATCTATGTTTGCTGTCTTGAGTGAAAGGATTGGTATAAATGGGAACCTAGTATGTGCATGGTGATATGCTGCTAAAGCCAGCCTTTTCAAGATACTTGGCTTCCTTTACTTTAGTTTTGGCCAAGATTCCTTTGTTTTCAAAATTATGTGTATTTCTGTTTATTAGCTCAGTTAGAAACACACTCATAAACATACATGAAGAAATTTGTCATACAGCTAGATGGTATTATTTGTGGGCATGTACAGTGCTTTAAGCTTAATGTTAGTGAGTCATAATGGAACTCTGAAATGTGGTTTTTATCAAGTATGAGAGGGCAAGAGGTGAGCTTAAATTTTAGAATAACCTAATTTAAAGTAATTTCAAAGTTACTTGTCCTTGAAAATTTTCTTCAGGCTGGAAGGGGCAATTTTTGAAGTGATGATTCCTGCCAAGATACAATCATACTGTTGCAAAATCAGTGGCACTGAGCTCCTTAATATTTGACAAAATGGGGTTTTAGTCCTGAAAAGAAAGTTAGGTATAGACAAATGTTAATAAAATGACAGTTCCTTTCTCCTTAAGCCAGAAAAACCAGAAATATTTACTAGTTAAGTAAAATTTATGGTAGCTCATAAATTTTTAGTTTAATAAGCCCTCCATTTGCTTATTAATTTGTTTTTGGTCGTTGTGCTAGGCCTGGCAGATGACTGGAAATGTCCCAACCACATACCCCAACCGGGGTAGTGTCATTAACAGGGGGACTATGAAGATCTTTTTCATTTTAATCTAATGACTGCATAACAACATAAAAACTGTTCTCTCCTTGCATGGATTGAATCTACTGATTTTCTAGATTTTAATTCTGAATTTATCTCACCTTATTTTGGTCATCTTCTCCTGCACAGTCACCCCTCCCGACCCTGGCTGCACAAATGTTGCCATTTTTGTGTAGCGCAGACTGTCCTTCCCACCTCTAGGCACCTAAATTGGGCGCCCAAAGTTGGATTAGTTGAAGCCAGCCTTAGTGTGTCAGAGGTCTGCAGACAAGTAAAACTGGCTGAGTGTTTTATGTTTGTCCATGGTGGGTGGCATGTACCAGTTGCCACATCGTGAGGGTACTTCAGACATTGTTAGCACAGAGGAGTCTCAGCTGGATTGATTATTTAGCTCTGCCCTCATCTGAATGTTGCTATTAAGAATGTTCTCTTTCTTTATATGTAGCACTTTAATGTCCCTCTTTGAGCTGGTTCATCAAGCAGGTGTTCAAAATTAAGCAGAGAGGTGCAATAAATAATAAAATAACCCAAAACCTTAATCTGGAATAAATGTAGCCATTCTTCGGACTGGAATATGAAATGCTCCTATAGTAATGTTAGTAGATATTACTCCTCAATATAATTATATCTATCATACTCTTACAGATATATATGGAATAATTCTATAGAAAAGCTGGCATAAGGGATTTAAAAATCAACAGTTATTTCCCTTAAATGTGCTACATTACCCTGACACTTTATCTCAGCAATACAAGTTGATTTCCACCTCAGGTTTTCTGCTGGAACCATGTAGATCAATTTTATAACTTTATGTGCTGTGCCAAACTCCCTGAATTAATGAGCAATTCCTGCAGACTTCAGTGAGCCTTGGATTAGGTTCATAGGGTTGTTAAGGGATGCATAAAATCTTGTAAATAATTTTATACAAATAGATTTTGTTCTGTGATTGAATGTGATAATTTAAGTGTTCTAATTAAAAAGAGAGATACTAGGAAAAGGTCACAGCTAAGTATATTTGAATATGGAAGCTGCTTTCAAGTGCTACAGAAAAGTGTCATGCTTAAATGAGTTATTCTAAATCACATTTAAAATATTATTTTCCTTCACTTCATAATGAGTAATACATTTTATAGACTTAAGTTTTAAATTAAAGCAAATAAAATTTTTGGGTCCAGCTTTTTGTCTAAGACCTGTCACCATGGTTTTTTTTCCCCTCAAATGTTGTTTATATTGAGTTCTATAAATTTAATTAGATGAAGGTATTTTAGTCTTCAGAAGTGTACAAAAGAGATGTCAGAATGTCAGCTGTGTCTAGCACCCTTCAGTTTAGTGAGGCAAACTCACAGGGCACATGAGAAAGAGATACCAAATAACCATCATCTAAAGACTATTTTATGTCAAATATCTAGCCAATATCTAATCCTTTAGAGAAAAGCAAAAAGCCCGGAATATGTAAACTTCAGCATACACATGCTAATGGAGATTTTCCTTCTTTTCCCAGAAGACACACTAAGAGCATCTGATTGTCACCAAATCCAGGTTCCTGCATGCAGGACAGGTTGGGTTTTGGTTTTTAGGTTCTCCCCTGCCTCTCCAACCCCTCCAAAGGCTTGGCTCCAGAGACTCTAAATTATAAATGATGGTTATGTTCAGATAGTAAAAAGATCAATTTATTTGAAGTTTCCTGTTGTCTTCAGCATCCATAAACTTTGCCAGACAACTAACTACTGCATTTATTTTATGACACTGGACAAGTCACATTTCTGTCTTCTCTTTGAGGAGCTGAGTAAACAATGCTCCTTGATTTTTATGTTACAAGATTTGATATTAAGCTTCCAGATTTTTTTGTCTTTTGGAATATATATCTTTCTTTCAACCAAACTGTGTCTGCTGTTTGCACATTTTATTTAAATGTGGAAAACAAATCTTGTCACAGTCATAACAGTCTTGCCAATACAGAATAGATTACAAGATAACTTAATTCTGTGCATTACTCCCCATTGCAATAATGCTGCTGCCAAAGCATAAGATGGAAAGAGCATGTTGAAATGATTATCTGTGACAGCCTCTAAATCCTTCTCAAAGGCACTGCTTGCCAAGATGGTTTCCTATCTGTGTGTGCTGCCTGTCTTATTTGTCCCCACGTTAATTACTTGCATTTGGCTGTATGGAAACATGGGGTTTTACAAATGATTTAACAAGCTGTTGTTAACATGGTCCCCAACACTTTTTGTCTTGTCCACAAACTGTACCAGCAAAGCAACATCAATGTCTAAAAATTATTGATGTAAACAAATAGGATTGAAACTGATTCGTGCTAGAAATGGGTCTGTCTTCTGATGCCTTCAAATCAAGCATTACAGTTCAGATGTGTCAGAATGCCTGTCTTAACCTGTCTGCTTTCTTCATACAACCATTTGTCAAGAAAGATGTCTTGTGGCAGGAAGTTAAATGCACTTAAAAAAATCTAAGCATTATGTAAGAATTCTGTAGTACTCCGAAGCAAAGCTGGCAATAAGAGAGACAAAATGAGGGTTTTAGAAAGCTATAATGAATTATTCTAGTGATAATTTTCCTTCTAATTCTGTGTTTACTTGCACTATTTTATCCAGTATTGCTGAAAAGATGAGACATTCTTCCGAAATGCCTTTTGAGGCCTTTCTGAATGTCAGAATTGTTTTGAGTTTTCTTAAACTAAATGAAAAAGGGCTCACGCTAATGGCTCAGCACTAGAAATTATTGATAATACTGATCCATTGCAATAGTAGATGCACACATGACACAGTGGTGGTTTATTTTGCTGCTACAGACCAAGGTTGTTGCAGTGAGTGATCCAAACTTAATTTTTAGGTATGCTATCTGCCACTCTTCTGGCTGCTTTCCCATTTGGGATCACTAGGAATATCTGTAAAGGGCATAGGGGAATAGTTTACATAAATTGCAGTAAAATTAAAAAGTGTTGCTTAGGTTGCACAGCCAGTGCTGTAACAAGGCACTCCCTTTGGCAGTGCTCTTCCATGCTTTGAAGATTCCCTTCAATAATGCAGGGCAGAGTGACTTCAGTTTTCTTCTGAAGATCGGTAGATTTCTTCTGATGTTGCCATTATACATAGAACTGCTGCCAAACATATGGAAATGTAGGAACTGACTGCCGCATCTGGTTTGCTGCCCAGTTCTTGACACTGTCAACAGGAGACCTTTCAGAGGAAGTTCAGAGGAAACCCTGGTGAATAATTATGAGCAGGCTCATTCTGTTATTAGTACTTTACAATTTATGGTACCTTATTAAATAAACATTTATCCTTACACGCAAAAAAGAAAACAGCATTTAACTATTAATGTAGTTCTGATTTAATTAACTGCTAATAAACTTACACATCTTAGAATGACACATTTTTTTCTTTAGTGTTATTCAGGAGGGTAGAATTGGAATTCCATGTTCCTCTGGATGCCATTTGGGGCCATACAGGAGATTTCTACAAAATGCATTGCAAGGAGCCAAGAAGGGCTTTCAGCCGTGTGCCTGTGAGATAGGGACACTTCCAGCTGCAGACATCTTACCTAAAGTATTTCTGCATTTCCCAGTGCTGTGTTCTGTTCTTCTCAATTTCTTGGAAAGATGCACTGATTTAATATTAATTTCTTTGTACAAGCATTCTGTTAATTATTCTGCACATATTCAACCAAGAATAATGTAATAATGTCATGTTTCCATCAAAGCTCTGCAAAAATTCTGCATTTTAAAATGCACAGCTGTTGATCTTCCTTCCAACAGTGTGAAATGCACATTCAGGAGAAATGGGAATCAGAGCATGCTGACATTATAATAACAACTACTTAGTAAGATGTTTAACTACACTGAATAGACTTCAGTTTATGACAAGTTTTCTTTTATAAATAAAGGTATTTAAATCATAAGTTTCCTGCTAGCGATCAAAGGCAAGATATTAAACCACAGTGATACAATATTTACCATAAATCCTTAATTGGGCAGTAAAGAAAGTCACTCAGCTGTGCCATGGATATTAACCATGTGACATTGCCAGGTGAAACTTCTTACTTCACCCACATCTGAGGGACCAGATGTTGCAACTGGAAGAATTCTTTCCACTGCTCTGCTCCTCACAGCAGAAGAGTGTGATGTACCACAGGGGTTGTGCCTGCCACACCTCATTGTGTAACATTTTCCCCAGCATATTTTTTTCTGGGGGAAAAAAATCATATAAACCAGGAAGCATTTAAGAAATAAAGCCTGTTTCTGAAAACTAAAATAGTTTCAGGTCAGAAATATGACATTTTGGTTAAGGATATGAAAAGTCTTGCATAATCTGTGTTCGAGAAATATTTAAGATAGCTTCTAAGCATTTAGGAAAAAAATTGAAAGATTTTGTAGACAGTTCTTGTGAACACTGAATATTAAAGAATTATAAGCTACATTCTGACTTTTTCTTTTTTTTTACAGATGGTCCTGTGTCAGTTGGAATGAGTTTGGATATTGCAAGCATTGATACAATATCAGAAATAAATATGGTATAGTAGTTTTTGCAGGCCTTTTTTTTGCTTGTTGATAAGCTGATATCTTGTGCTTACACCTGCTGGCAATATGTCTTTGGGCTTGTCTCCTTGTGAAGTCAATATGGGTTAGGAGATGGAATTCTCTTTTTCACAACACATAGTGTTTATAACACTATAATAAGCATAGAAATGCAGCTGTGAATCCCACCTCTCACACATACAAACAGAAATCTGCTACTGAGTATTAATCTTAATGAGAAGCATGTGGATCAATTTTTATTTTCCAGCTGAAATGTCTCCATCTTTATGCATTTCAGAAAAATAAAGATGTATTCATGTGCCTTTGAAGCCACTCTCCCTGTGATTAGATCCAGCTGAACTCAGGCTGTTTTTCTCTTCTATTGTTGTCGTCACATATTAATTTATTCCAGCTGTGTTTCATTTAATTTGTATCATTTGTTCTTGAACAAACTATGAAATGGAGTGTACTTTTCTACTTAAAGATTCTCCATTGGTACACAGAAATAAAAAGAAAAAATAATTACTGAAATACTAAATATGAGTGTATTAGTAATTAGTAACTATTACTTACTATTTAGAAAGGGGAAATAAGGTCAGAACTTCAGATGAATTTATAATATTAATAAAAACACGCCATAAAATAAAAAGTTGTTTTAAAAATGTTAAGAAATAATATGATCTTAATGTAGGACTGCAAGGCATATCTAAATTGATGGGGAATTGGTCTGAGTGCTGTGTTCAAGGTCTTGATAAATTTGGTACCCCTGTTTCCTTTGTGATGCTAAAAGGAGAAATTGTGCTAAAAGATTCCTTTCCTGTTTCACTAAGTTCTTTTGTCTATGTGAATTTATTCAACTTTTTGCCATGTGCTCTTTAAAAAATCTTTATTTATTAGCTTATGTGAATAAAATGAGATTTGGAACCACTTATATAAATCATTCTGAAACTTCAAGTTTTACAGAGCCAGATTATCTGCTTACAAAGCTCTGATGACTTCAGCTGATTCATAGCCCCAGACTAAGGCCAGCAGCTTTTACTGTAAATGACCATTAGAACAAAATCAACCAACCTCACATGGAGTGCTAGAAAATTTGGCAGAATTCAGTACAGCTGCTCTTGGAGTGCCAGGGACATGGAGAATCACAGTTTGTGCCCAGCAGCTGTTTCCATATACTTCTGTGGAAGTGAATACAGCACAGGCTCCCTTTGTATGATAATTTGATTTTCTCTTTCAGGACTACACAGCCACCATATTTCTGAGGCAGCGATGGACTGATGAGAGGCTTTGCTTTGATGGCAATAAGAGCTTGAGCCTAGATGGTCGACTTGTGGAAATGCTTTGGGTACCAGATACCTTTATAGTTGATTCAAAAAAGTCTTTTCTTCATGATGTCACTGTTGAGAATCGTCTTATAAGGATATACCCTAATGGAACAGTCTTGTATGCTATAAGGTATGTAAATACCACGTATCAGCCTTTATGATTGTGTCTACTTATGTTTTAAACTTCCCAGGTTCTGCTTAATAAAATGGGTCTGTTTGTAAAAGTAGGTTCTTGTAGTTTTGAGAATATGCAGTATTCTTGATCAATGTGAATAAATCCTTAAATTTAGTAATAGATCTTCCCTAAGTAGACCCTTTTGCTTTTGTGCAGGCTGAACATGGGAATTGCATGTTGCCATTCCAGTTTGCATCCCAGGGGAAAAGAAGCTGTGATGATGGACTTGACTGATTTATTGTGAATTACCCTTTGTAAAAAGTTTTGATAAATATAACAAAATCTTAAAAAATATTGCAAATAACAAAGGAAAATGTGCACTGTAAGTGAGAAGGGAGCAAAGGGTGGCCTTTTTAGACTGTCACTGAATTCAGCTGCTCTGCAGTGGTTTCTGTTTGGGATTGTATTACTCTTGTACATTAGATACCAGTAAATAATAGATTATTTTTCCCCTCACAATAGATATTAGGCTGAAAATATTATTTCAAGAAGGATACATGGCATTTCTTTATTTTTACTGATGAACAATTTTGTCGCATTAATACTTAGAAAACTTTTTTTCCCCCAAGGATCACCACAACTGTTTCATGCAGCATGGATCTGACTAAATATCCAATGGATAAGCAGACGTGTACTTTGCAACTGGAGAGCTGTAAGACATGTAGTTCTTATTGTTTTATACAATTAGAAAAATATGTGTGATCTTTTTCTGCTAGATATTACCAGAGTGGCTGGAATTTCCACAGAAGGCAAGGGATGTTATGTGGCCATTCCCTGTTGAATTCCAGTGGTATCAGTGTGCAAAGATGTGTGTACAGATGTGCACATGGCATCACTGGAAATAGCATGGCAGTGCTGAGCTGCTGCAGTGCTCGTTAATGACTGAGCAAAATCCTGGGCGAGTCTCACAGGCTTGGTCTTGCAGTGCATCCTGCAGTTACTGGCTTGGTCTTCAGAGGGAGTTCTGTGAGCAGGCATTTTCTAGCACAGATGAGATATTTTTTTTTTCCCTTCAGAGAGTATGTGATTTTTTTCCCGCTGAGATAAAATTCCTTTAGGAAAGAAATAAATCAGAATAAGGCTTATTTGTAAGGCATATAGTTCATATTTTATAATTTACTGTTTTCAGATCATGTTCTGACTTATTTCATTGTCTCTGTATCAGTGCCCTGGTAAAAAATGTGATCAATTGAAGAAGAGTAAATATCTTTTTTTTCATTTTATCAATCAATATTCTCATATTTTCTTTGAAATAGGTCCTCTAACACTTTGTAGGCAAGGTTACTTTGCAAACACACAAATACTCACTTTTTTTAGTTAAATGTTTGCTATTATTCATATGACAAGACTCTAGAAAATAATTTTTGGATGGTATAACATAGAAGAATAACCAGTTCTGTAAGATGAAAATGTATATTTAAAATATGTGTCAATACATGCTCAAAATCTTTTGCAAGGCTTTTCAGTACTTGTCAAGCTTTATTCTGTATCTTTTCAGAAGTGTGTGCTGTTCATCTATTGTTGTTAATGACCAATCAGATTGGCACAAATTTTCATTTTAGACAGAGACACAAAGGAAATGAACCCAAAACCTTCTTCACAAAGGCATCCCTCTAGAATAAACAGTTTTATGAGATCTGTTTAACAAAGAGTGATTTGAATTGGAATTGAGATTTGTCTTTATTTTCTTATGGAAGAGCATTTTGGTAAATCAATGTATATAGATTTAAATCAACAACACTGCCTAATGATTCATTTAGTATTTTCTTTAGTTCCAGAATGAAATACATGTCCCACAGGAATTTACAATTTATTTGACAAGATTAAAAAAATAAAAAGGAGAATTCCCCATATAATTAAACCCAAGCTTTTTTCAGATTGGTTCCATCTGCTTTTTCAACAGCACACAAGTGTCTTCTGTCCAAGGGGAAAACCCAGTCATGTCACAACAAATGCTCCCATCACTTTGGTGTTTAGTTTTGAGGAAAACAGATAGAAGCAACAAATACAAAAAGAAAAGAGTGTGCCTTGGGCTGTGGCCTTTTCTCATCAATGCACTGCAATCTTTTTTTTTTTTGGGTAGGCTGGAAATGGGGTTTGTTTTCCCTGTGATAAGCTATGTTAATATATAAATGAATAATGTCCTCATCCTGCTAGCATACTGCTTGCCAAGACCATTACCTGGGTTTAAGAATTGTGAATGCAGACATACACACACATCTGCACAAATATTGATGCTTATAAATAAATTGTAAAATTTATAGCAAATATTTGAACTGAAACAAAGAGGCTTTTATTAAGTGATTATTAATATAAAGACAAATATGTCATGATATTATGAAGTAATGGCTTTACAGAATAAGGCATCCCCAGTGACCTTTCCAACATATTTTTCTGCTATTGCTAGTTAGTAACTTTAATTGACTTGTACTTTCTACATAGCAAAACAGATTTTGGCCAACATGTTATTGTTCCCCTCCCCTTACTGCAACACTTTGGAAGGTAATGCTGGCATTTGTTAGAAAACAAAAACTTGGCACTCTAAGCCTCTGTTGATATGGGTGCTGTGACTTTGGGAAAGTGGAGGGCTCCTGCCTTGGTTGCTGCTGCCAGAGGGGTTCCTGCTCTCTGCCATGTGGCAGAGCCCACTGCCATTCATCCTTGCTGGGCTGTAGGGTTTGTCCTCACATTTCCCTCACATAGACCCCCAGTCCAAATACATATTCATGTCTTGGGCCCATCTCTGAAATTTTATTTCTTTTTGAACTTGTCCTTTACCATTTATTCAGTGAAGAGCCACGTGAAGGCACTTAACTTGTGCTTGACAATCAGTGAAAATTAAAATTAGCAACAGAAAGGTAAAGAAACTAATTTGTATTAGGCATTATGAATGTTTAATCCCAAATTTACTATTCCTGTAGTTAACCCTATTGACATTAGCAGCTTAGACTCTATCAACAGTGTACAGGAATGAGACATTCTGGGCTTGAGGAATTAGCTAGGATAAAAACTCAGTGTCACATAAAAAGAATAGAGATTACTTGTAAAAGCCAAATAACATGGGCTTAAGGATTTTGTCTCTATAAACTTTTGAAATGTTTTATAATTAGTAAAATGTTAATCCCTTGAATAAAGAGCAACTTTGCACGGAGGGAGCACTGTACTATTTAACTTTACTGACTATTGGGAAGGCTCTCTCAGTAAAAATTCTTCTTAAGGGTTTTGGAATTATTATGCTCAAAGAATTTTCATAGGAAAGATCACCCGAACCTACTAATTTTTTTCACTAATGAGAATATTTTGGAACAAAAGCAAAATTACCTCTGTTTCAAGATATGCTCGTTATCATTCATGTGGGCACCAAGAACTTCTCCCGTCTCCCACAACTTGGAAGGCTGAATATCTTATAAAAACAAAAAGGAATTTACTGTGGAACTCTCTAGTTCTTTGGACTTTATTTAAATGTCTGCAGGTCATTTATACTGAAAGGAAGTGAAACGAATCCATGGCCGGAATCATGCATAAAAACTGGTTATATGAGCCTCCAGCCTCCTTGTTTTGACTAAGGACAATGCAATCATTTGTTTATAGAAAATGTTACTTCAATTTTACATCTCACAAATCTGGGAAATTTCCCAGAATGTGGTTTTAGGGAATTGAAAACTTACCTTGGATGTATATGCTTTTGGCTTAGTCTTTTGACACAAAAGCATTTTGGCTTTAATTGCTATAAATGTGATAATGGGAGCAGAGATTCCAGGCCATTATACCTTTTCATATAACTGCCAGTGATAGTGAAAACAAAATTTACATTTAAAGAATGAGTAGAGAAAGAATTTTCAGGTGAAATTGTCATTTAATAGATAACTAGCCCAGTATTTCCTTACAATGAAACTTATGAACTCTTTTTTTTCCTGCATGAGATGGCTGGAGAAGTCAGTTCTGTCTTGTCATTGCAAGAAAAAAAAAACCAGTAACTTAAAAATATTAAAAGGCGCTTTTTTTTTTTTTGTTTTAATACATCTCTTTTTTTCTGTGACTCTAGAGCTTTGTTAGTTTTGCTGCATATACCCTTGTGCAATGTATTGCATTATTGTCTCACTGTAATTCATTTACAGGTGACTGAAATCTAAAAATAATCATCAGCTCATATTTCTGTTCCCTAAGCTGAGCTATTAACTTGCACAATATAAATCTGTCAAAAACAAGAATGATTGATCTAAGTAAGCAAAAGGAAAAAGATGTTCAAATGCTCCATGTTAACATGTAAATTACATTAACATAATCTTGAATTAATCATATACACTAGTCTGTAAAGTGGCTGCCTTTTATATAATGGGGAAAAGCTACAGAGGTATTTTAGCTATGATTGTGCTGCACATTGACAAGTGTGTGCAAAACACAGTTGCCTTCTGATAGATATTTCATCCAGCTCCTAATTACTACTTGAAGGTTAAGAGGGAACCTCCTGGGGCCCCTGAAGTGTGCCATGCTGTTGAGCCTGCAGAAACATCAGCTTCTAAGCTGGTGTCCTTGGCAAGTATCCGAGCTCCTCAGCCAAAATCTTGTCCCAAGTGATGATTCAAGCTCAGGCTGGAGCACAGCCCCAGTGAGCAGCAGCTGTGCTGCTCTCCTCATCCCTTCATCTCTATGGGAATGAGGACCAGCACACTGCACTGAGAAACAGCAACTTGGGATGCAACACACAGCACGTTTCTTGTCTAGTCAAAATGCTGGCAAGTGCAGTAATTCCTAAAAGCTCTATTTTCTTAGATCCTAGTAGACTTTGCCTTTAGAATACCAGGTGGTGCTAATCTATTTTATTAGTTTGTCATTTTTACTGAAATAGAAGATATAAAAAGACCACCTACAAAAAACTCAGCTTTTAACTCAGGAGACTTTGCATGGTGTTGGAAGTTTTCTCATGAACAGGCATTACAATCTGCCAAAACCCGTCATTATTTATGTCTAATTGCATTTTCAGAAATAAGAAACAGCTGAACCATAAGTGTACTCAACACAAATTAATTATTGTGCAAAATAAACACTATTGTTGGCCTGTGTCTCACTACAGGGGGTTACAACATCAATGATGTCATGTTTTACTGGACCAGAGGAAATGATTCAGTTCGAGGTTTGGACACACTGCAGCTGGCCCAGTACACAGTAGAAGACCACTTTACCTCTGTAACTGAAGCTGTGTATGAGACAGGTAAAACACCTCTAAAAACACTTTGTGGGTGCAGTTTGAACTATGGCTTTGGAAAGAGAGCAGCATGAAGGACCTGAGCACACTGCTTTCTGTTAGGATGACAGTGTTCATGTTCTAATAATTACATTCCTGAAGCTGTAAACACTTTTCAAGTTACAGGCAGAGACCAAGCTAATATAAAGACTGAGCATTTTCTTATAGGCTACACATTATCTAAAGAATGATAAACAAGAATCTACCACTCCTTCCATATGTCAGGGAGAGCTCTTGTGAAGGAAGAGGAGCATGCAATTGGGCATTTAAATTAGAGACAGACCAGGGAGCTCGGGATACCCAGCTCAGATCAGCCATTCTGGCTTTACAAGGCAAGTCAAAAGCCTCTATTCATCTGTGGAAATTCCAAGAATACGCTGTGTGCTTTCACAGCTGCAGGAATTTGAGTTTCATGGCTACTGCTTGTAGGAGTTGCTCTGTTTCTGTGGCAGCCTCTGCCCAGCCTGGTGGGCAGCAGGAAGGAGATTGCTCGACCTCAGGTTCCTGTGCCCAGGGAAGGGTCAAGGGGTGTTTCCACAGACCTGCTCCTCTTGAGCTTAGGAAACTGCTGTAGAAAGTTCCCTCTAAATGCAGGACCTAACCTCAGGGAACAGTGTGCTCTTGTTTATTTTCCAGGGATTTTGAAAGGGATTTCAGAGAGTTCAAGACCTGTAAAACCATTTTGTTCTTTGAGTTACTCTCAGGTCCTTCACTGCTGCTCTTCACTGTGTACCCGGTTTCTCTTCTGCTGAAGTCAGCACACTCACACAAGGGTGTGATCTTTCAATCAAGACACACACATCCTTCAAAACTGCAGTTTCACCAGATTCTAATTCTGAATCACAGAAATATAGTTTTTCTATTCCATTATTGGGTATTTCTGCTTTAATAACACAACACAGAGAAACTTGTGATCTAATTTCAGGTATTAATTCAGGCTAAAAAATTAAAGTTCTCTAAATGGATGTAAAAGCATAAATTAAATTCATACCAGCAGGCTCAAGGATCACAGAGTTTCTTGCAAGTTATATAAGTGACATCTGCTTGCCTTCCTCTTTACAGCTTCTGGGTAAACAGCATCAGGTTCAGTCAAAGAATAATCCTTTACTACTGTTCTGCCCAGAAGGGTATTAGGATCTGTTCACCATACACGAAAGTGGAAGAGAAAACCTGCTTAATTCCTATCATATTCTATCACAGAATCAGTAGTTTAAAGACAAAAATTTTAGTTGTTTTGTTTGTTTGTTTTGGTTGGTTTTTGGTTTTGTTTGTTGTTTAACTAAATTGACTAAAACCAATTTCCAGTTTAAGTTGAAGTGGTATCAGATGAACTGTACTTTTCTTCCAGTAAATGATGCTGTCTTCCTCCCTTTGTGTTGGCAGGAATCATATGTATAGGTCAAAAGGCACTTTTTGTTTTAATTGCATATTTTAAGACACACAAATTAATTCAGTTAAAATTTCTCACACCTGTTTGTTCCAGATCTCCTGTTCAAGACACCCATGGTATCAAATGCTATACAGTGCTTTTACAATTTAATCTCCAAATTCTCTTAATTTTCTATTGAGTTATTCTGAGCTAGGTGTTATTTTCTACAGTTTTTTTTGGAAAGCAGTGCCTACTGTAGGCCATATTAAAAGAAAAAAGCAACCAGATTATGGAGTTGTGTGATCAATTTTGAAATGAAAAATGATGTTTTGCATTTCCTCAGGGCCATTAATAGATATGAGAGTAGCTTATAAATAACAATAACGTTATAAATAACAGCTATTTATAACTACTACAATTCAAAGGGCTAAAGCTAAAGTTATGAGAGAAGAGCTGTGTGCAGTATTTCCTAGCACAGCAAAAAAAGCAATCAGGGTTTGATACTCTGTGAACTTGAACAGGCAGTACAGCTGCTGTGCAAGTGAAATATTGTACAGCAGTGCAAAACCCAAGTTCACGTACAGCCACAGACAGAGCCAAATTTAAAATGCAGTCAGCAAAATTCCTGCATAAGTAACTTCAGTAAATTTAAGAAAAGGACACTGAGGATTAATCTTGTTTGTAGAACAGCATGTATCACATAATAGTAATCACATTACTGTAATCACATCATAGTAAGTCACTTTGAATGATGTTAGCTAGATTTCTGGCTAGGGTTTGGTGTTGATTTTCTTTTGGTACAGAATAATTTCATTTTGGACATGGGTAATTTAATTGCTAGGACCATTTCCTGCATGTCTTTAACTATAGTCCTCATTCTTTGTACACTGATAAACTCTTGGACTCGGAAACCATATTATCTACATCAGTGGGTGCTATGATTTTATTTTAGCTGTCCGGCCAACACCACCTGCATTCTCAGAGCAATAAATACTAATATAAAAAGCTTGCTTTTCTTACTGGAAAAACATAAAAGCTATGAAGAATGGTTACACTGTAGCTTTTTGTATAAATAATCATAGAAATAAGGCTGAAATACATTTTAAAAATTAATTTAATCTATTCTTATGTCACAAGGCAAGGTCATCTATATTTGCAGCCTATTTCCTGACAGATGTTTCTAGGAGTAAGTCAGACAAACTTCCAAAGTGTCTGCTTCACAGCCTCCCTCAATGATTTTTTTCCTGGTGTTTATTACACGCATATTTTCCTCATGTCTGATCTTTATCTCCCTTGCTGCATTTCAAACCCATTATGTGGATATTGAAGAAAAATGTCCTGCTTTTTTTCAGCAGCCTTTTCACTGTATCAAGACTAATATATCTTTTCTCAGACCAACAGTTTTCCTCTTTTTTAATTCATGTAAGAAATTTTCTAGATCTACTGTCTTTGCTATTGTTCACTCATTGAATTTTCATCTCTTTGCTGGTATGCAGCACCCAAAAATGGGTTCCTGTTAGATATCCCCTGAGGATGGAAGGGTTTACTTAATGTATTCCATGAAATCTGTTCCTCTTTATGCATTCTAGGCTGATATTTGCCTTTTTTTGCTGAAAATTATCATGCATTTTTGCCTTTGTTCAGCTAGTGATTCCTCCTAGTTCTCTGACTCCTTTTTTGCCCTGTAACCACATATTCCCTGAGCTCTGGGAGCTGGTGGTTCCCATCTGAATGCAGGACTTCATACTTGTTGAATTCCCTTGTTTTAGTTAGGTTATAGTAATTGGTGAGATATTTTTGAACTGTTCTCCAATGTGCTAACTCCACTCCTAACACACCCATGGTATGTCATCATGTTAGGGAATAGTTTTGGGCACAGGACATACCCCATGTATTCCCACTTGATAAATGCTTCTATTTTCACAGCAAGCAATATCAAATTAGTCTCAATTTCCATTTTTAGTCAGAGAAAGAAGCAAAAACATAATTTAAGCCTTCATGCTAATTGGCATTGATAGCTTTTTTCCCAGCATCTTTCCTTAAGTCTTGCACCCACTGCTCAGCCCTCCTGTCAAGTCCTTGGCAGCAGCAGGCATGAAGAGGCTCAGCTTGCTCAGGTCCAGTCTAATGCTGAGCCTTCAGCCCAGAAGGCAGGAGAGGCATGGCAGGCAGGCAGGGCTCTCGGTGCACGTCCCCACTTGGAAAATGTCAAATCAACAAACTGGCATATTCAAATGGCATTATTTTGGCAGAACAGAAGGAAAGAAGAGACAGAAGCATAAATTAAATCTCTGCTCCTTGATGCACAAAGACAAGATATTTGCTCTGTTAAAAAGGCTGCAAAAGGAGCTGGCTGCTGTTCTTGTCTGCAGTTGCTGCCAGGGTTTTGATGTCTGTCTCAAATCCTGCTTTAGCCTCCTTGGGCTAGAGGCCCCTCAGCCCTTGGGTGGTTCAGCCCCTTCAGCTGTGCAGTGCTGAAGCTCTGTGGTCTCCTGGTCACTGCCTGTTATCAGCCTCTTGGGGGGACAGCTAAGCCAGGGAGGAGTTATTCTCATTTATAATTAGTGATCTGAAATCAAAATGTATACAAACTATATATAGATTATATAAAATTTGTATAAGAGTGTGTGTTCATCAGTCACAGTCTCTTTCTAAATACAAGCACTGCCTTGCTTTGTCCTACAGGCTCATCTGCAATTTCACAAGGTTCAGGAGATTATTTAGTTAATAATCAAGTTTTTCTAGGTTTTTCAGTACTTTTCCTTTTGAGGTATGATGCACTGATAACTTCCCCATTCCCTTTATCAGTTCTTTTATTGTCTGTAATTGCTCTCCAGTTGTTACTTTGGCGAACATATTCCTTGCCATACAGGGCTCACAAAGAATCCCAGAGCTATTCAGTAATAATCTTACCTGGTGAGTCTTCAGTCAGCCTCAGCCTAAGATTCAAACAATTGCCTATGCACATCTATCTGTTCTCATGTTATGTTCAATCTACTTCTCTGAGCTCATAGCATCCCTCTTTTTAAACAAGCTTTTCCATCTGAGTTTATTTTTTCCATCATGAGTTGTTGCTGAGATACTTCTGCAATGTAGAACAGTCTAGAAAGAAAAGAGTTTTGGAAATTTTGAAAAAGTTACAGTAACATAAACCCATATGGAAATGCAATGAATGGAAAGAATATCAAGGATATTAGGAAGCATTTTTTTTAAACTCCTCTGCAGTTCCTTATAGGATAGACATAAATACACCTCAAAACTTGGAAAACTTTTGGTGGCATAATTTTTTTTTCTGCTTTTTTGTTTGTTTTGGTTTTTTTTTTTGTTAGGTAACAAAAAGTGGATAAATATATGTACACATATACACTACATGAAAGGGTTTGTTTCATTCTTAGGAAATCTGAATTTCAAACTTATTTTTATAAAGTATTTTCATGAAGATGAAACACTTGTTGAGAAGCCCAGCCTGAACTTTCATTTCCTTTAATTCACCTCTGAAAAGCAAGTAAGAAAAGGGGTGCTTTGTAAGATCTAGACTGTGAAGGACAGAAGAGTGTTTTTTCTTTGGTGGGGGGGAGGAGAAAATGAGGTGTAATAGCATATTAGCAATTTATATTGGCACCCTTAGCATACTGCAGCAGTCAGAGGATTTCATTCCAGTTGCCCAATTTATTTATCGTGTAAGTGGGGACATTCTGATTACTCACTGCCTATATAAACAAGCAATAACCAAAATTGTGTACTGAAAACTACATTTTCAGTGTATAGTTAAACCAGTAAAATCTATTTTACCTCTCCTGTCCTCTGCCCTTAAAAGATGCAAGATGAGAAGGAAATGATGCATTGGTAGAACTACACTGACATGCTTGTGTGAGTTGTACATCACACATTTTAGCAGACTCCCAAGGGGTTAGCATAAATAATTCATGAGAGAGAAAAGGATGCTCTTTGTGCCTGGCTGCACACCTCTGTGCAGGACACCAAAGTGCTTCTTACATAAAGAGTGATGTGGAGCAGCCTTTTACTGGAGTAGAGTTCAGCAGAAGGTCCACAGGAAGTGGTTGTGGGGAAGATGGTCCCATCCCAAAACACTCAGAGTGGAAATTAAGAACTGCTGACAGCATTTATGGAGAATCAATCCTTCCTTAGTTACCTCTGCTGGGACTGTTCACTGGTTAGAAATGGTGCAGAAAGATCAAAGATGCAGCATTCTGCCATCAGCTGGGAACAGATGCCACAGAAAAATGGGATAATCAGAAAATGAATGACCTAGGGTGAAAAGGAGGCTTGTTTAGGTTTATGTTTTTCTCAAGCAGTGCAGCTGACAGAATCATCAATGGCAAGTCTATACAAAGCGTCTGATAATCAGAACTGTAAATTAGAAGCCAAAAGCCAAACTTCAATGCCAAGTTATAAAATGACATAAACTAGTTTTTATTGCCTTCAGAAAATCTGACTCAGACCTAGGCCTAGGCCTGCTCAGCTACTGAGAAAAGCTTGTGCAGGTATAAATTTCATGAAGCTTTAACAACAGTGGTCAGCTGGACCTTCTCCTTTCTAGGGTACTCAGCAGTAGAGAGGGTTAGAGTAGGTATGGAGCTTGTCATGTGCTGTTTGGATTTGTTCTTCATCTACAAGTTAGAGCTACTGTCTACTTCTGTACTTCTGCTCTCTCATAAATTCACTAAAGCCTGCATTACTCAGCTAAATGTTCTTTCACTGTGAGTCACCTAAGTGGAATACCTCAACTTGTGGTGTGTGTGCTGTGTTTAGAGTGTATATATTGACAGTCATTTAAGTTCAGGTTCATCTGAGAAATTGTTATACAGAGTAATTCAATGCTTTGATAAGTGCTAATGCTGTGCCTTTGCTGCAGTTAGGCATCTGCAGAGAAATTATTTCTATCATGTTAACAAATTTGAATCAGAGCAGTCTCACACTGAGGTGACATTCATCATGGGCCAGAAACTAGAAAGAAAAAACATATTTTCATTTTAATGCAAGTATTTTGTTGTAAAGAAAGTGGCAAACTTGACAGTTTTAGGGAGTTAATTTGAGCTGTACTTGAGTTAACTTTAGTAAAGTCAGGACTAGGATTTCATGAAACTGTTTCAGTTTTGTTCTGGCTGATGGCACCATGGTCTCAGATGTGCCAGTCAAAGGCAATGAGATACAGAATTACTTTCTCATATGCAGCTCACCCAACAGAAGCAGCAAATCTGTTCTTTTTAAAGATGATAACTTTTGGTACATGTGTGGGGTAGATGAAAAAGGGACTGCAATATTTCCCTATCTTCATTTTAGCCTATTGCTCATTTCTTTAGCATGAGTGTGCACTGAATACTTTTTCTCAAGTACTGATTCCTTCAGTTTATTACAGTAGGAGCTCTGATGATTTCTATATATAGGTTGCTTCAAAATTTCCATTATAAAAGCTCTTCTGAACTCTTTAGAGAAATGCTGACACTATTATTATCATGTCCATGATATGTCTTTGGATTCTGGCAAGAAGACAGCCTTAAGGTTAGAGAAATGTCTCTTTTTTATTCCCCAAAAAGCCACTCAGCTATAACCTGTTACATCTCTATTTCTCTTTGTTCATATTACCTCAGAAATTTCTGGCATCAGAAAAAAATAATAACACCAGAATATTCAAAGGACTTGTCTAAACTTGGAAATTGCAAGCTGTGTCTTTTAAATTTGGTATTTTGAACTAACTTCACGTGTATGCACATCTATACTGTGGTAAATAGAGATACAGTTGTGGGGCAGTAACAAGGAGAGGGTGTTATTGCATGGCTGTACTGACTGTTTCAGGGTTTTCCTTCTTAACAACGAGTTCTTCTAAGGCTGAACCGCAGGAAATCCCCAGGTGCCTGTGGCACTCTGCAGGAAGGAAGGTCTGGTCTCTTCACTCCCCTTTGCTGGGCACATCCTTCCCTGTGCTCAGCATGGAAGCACAACACAAACAGCTGCTGTGGAGTATCCAGTTCTCTTTCCCTACAAGTGCTTTGTGCTGTAGCCTTTTGTTGTACAGACTCAGGGCTTGCCCTTTGCACCGTGCTCCTTTCAGAGCATGGTTGGGTGCTGAAAGTAAGGTTGCACAGTCAGCTCTAAGTTTTTCACTCCCTGACTTCTGAGTGCTTTACTTTGGTCCCCATACATTTAAAATCAGTTTTGGTGAGCAAAATGACATCTATTGAAACAAATGGATTGGTAAAAGTCACAGCCTTGGTAGAGGTACACTGGTGTAATGTCCTTCTTTTCACATAAAAATGTGATAATGGTGTAAAACATGTTTGTACCTCTTGCCTCATGGGGATAATTTAACTGTAATGTTTGTATCCTTTCTTTCAGTTGGACACTTGAGGATTTCAATATACTGAATTTACAAAGAAAAACCCTAAGTACAGTGTATTTTTACCTTTGGAAGGAGAAATAACTACCAGAGGACTATTTAGTTTAGTAGGGAAGAGATAGTCAATGTGGCAGAAAACTGAAAACAAGTTAGTATTAGAAATTAGGCATTGATTCTTAGCAAACAAAATTATTTACCAAGAGAAATGGTGTGTGTCTAGATATCCTCAGACTAAGTCTTCTTGTCTGTGTGAAAGGTGGGCTCTATTCCAACCAAAATTATTTCATTCAAAGCAAGGGATGATTAAGGAAATTTGGTGGTTTGTGATTAGAGTCAAACTACATAATCTTGCAATTCCTTCTGTTTTAAAAATCCTGTTATTGTTCTTTTGCTGCAATATATACAGTGCTTTTAAAAATTGAAATTTAGCCATCCATTTTCTCATCTGGGAGCAATAAGACATTTCTTGGCATCCACTGCTTGCACTTCAGGCTTTTAAAAGTGCTCTTTTTTGTGTCTCACAGTGCACCTGAGGGATGCACAAATAGCCTGTCTGTGCCTATATTGCTGTTGCTGAAATGAATTCAATGTTTTGTAGTTCTGTCCTGACTCACAGCAGGCAGCACTGGAAGCAGATATTGGTGCCAGAGGAGAGGTTTTGTATTAAAATAGTGGAAGCCGAAGCTGTTGGACTACAGAGCATTAGTCTCTCACTGACGTTTTCCTGGCATGCAAGTGGTGTTAAAATTATTTTGTAAAAACTTAATAACACTTAATTTGTAACCTGGAGCTTCAGAACAAGAAGTCTTTTCTGCCCATTTAAAAAGTAAGATGTTGCTTTCCCGTAATGCACTGAACTGATAACAATTTCAGATTGTGTGCTTCAACATAGCAAATTTTGTTCAGTTAGTGAGCTGGATAAGAGATTCAGTCTTTGCTTATGAGTGTGCTGTCCCCTCATGAGACACAGTTCTGTATTTGACTCTGTGATCCCAAAAGTTATCTTCTGGAAATCACTGACTTAGAAACAAATAATTTGAGCCACATCAGTGACACAGCTCAGGACAACACAAACGCTCTAATGCACTAATACAAAGGACAAATAGATCATGAGGATGCAAAGATATTGCTTGGATTTAAGTGGAATGTAAGAGGTAAGTCAGCAATTTCAGAGCAGGTACCCTCAATCCACATCCTGAGCAATAGTAAATGAAAAGAAAAATAAACTGGATACGTGAGATAGTTAAAGGTAAGAACTCATGGCACCTTCATGAAATGACAATCCTTACTCCTCTAGTTTGTATAGTAGCTCACTTGCTGTCATGAATAGCGGCAGCTAAATCCATATGTGATTTCAAATTTCCTTGCCTTGTGTTACATGATGAAACATCATCTTCATGCATTGATGAATTTATTTTTTCATTCACTAATCCTCATTTAATTTCCAGTTCAAGGTGTCTTTAATAAAGCTCTGGATATGGTGACTGAATGGTGCATATTTGATTGTTTCCTTCAGTTCAGAGTCTTCAATATGAATTTTTCAGTGCTGTGTTTAATTTTTACAAACTTTTTTGTTAATCTTTTTCCACATTGTAGTACACCAAAGTAGTACAGGTTGTTATTTCAAGGATCTTTTCATGAATTGCACCTTCACAATGTTGTTTTCCCCGCTCCTTCCACAGGACGTTACCCAAAACTCGTATTTCACTTTGAACTGAAGAGAAACATCTTGTATTTCATATTAGAGACATATGTGCCATCAATCCTTCTGGTTGTGCTCTCCTGGGTGTCATTTTGGATAAGCCAGTCGTCGGTTCCAGCCAGGATCTGCATAGGTGAGAAGCTGATAAACCAACCCAGACCAAGGGCTGGATCGTTGAGATGCCTTCTCCATCACACGTACTTGGCATCCATGTCCTGAAGCTGCAAACACTTCTGAGTTTTATGGAATTTCTTTTTGGGTTTGCCATACTCAGTGCATCATGTAGATTCCCCTTAAAGCCTTGCTGTTCTTTAACTAAGAAAAATGCCTTTGGCAGCTACAGGAAGGAGACTTACAGGCAGGGAAGGCTGCTGAAAGCAAAGTAAAAAACTGTCATTTTGGAAATAATTTAAATATATTCAAATACATGGCATGCACAGACAATTGTGAGGCTTTTGTGAGGTCTCATGATACATAATAATTAACACATGAATAACAAGAGAATTATAAGAGATTAAATATAATTAATTTCAAAGAAAGGATATTCTGAAAGGGAAAGAATGCAAATCAGGTTTGATCAGGCTGCAGGTGGGATGGAAAAAATACTCCTACAGAACAGGGAATAAAGAAGGATTTCACATTTAATGAGGCCAGTGGGCAACTACCCTGAGCAAAATGATATATGAATATTTTAAAGGGACCTTTTGCATAGATTTGCAATAATAATGTGTTAATCATAATTATACATTCTATGACACCAAAATCTCTCTGATTTTAATTTCTAGCTTTGCTAACATTTTCTGTTACTGCTTTTACGCATTTAACTTAGGAGTCATAAATTAATTTTAAAGTCTTCTTCCTAAAACATGACCCATTAAATGCTGTGGCATCCTAAGAGTTTCAGGTCCAGGGAAAACTCTCCTGCAGTAGAGGCCCTCAGTGCCATTTGTGTTACACTAGAACTATATTTTTCCATTCCACAGGTGTCACCACAGTCCTTACAATGACAACACTGATGATGGGAGCCAGGACTTCACTCCCAAATGCTAATTGCTTTATTAAGGCAATTGATGTGTACCTTGGTATCTGCTTCAGCTTCATCTTTGGAGCACTGTTAGAGTATGCTGTGACTCATTTCTGCACTCTGCACCAACTCAGCTCAAAGGAACTTCCAAAGGTAAATTAATTATTTGCTGTTGTCCTACAAACTGGATTTAAATTACATCTGCTAAGAAGGATGAATTATCTTAGCACTAATGGTAAATGTATTTAAGGTAGTTTCTTTTTTAGAATTAGGGCAGGGAAAGAATAATAATCTTGAGAAAAAGAAAAAATATTTGTATACCTGGAGCTTTTTTGGAAGAGATCAAACAAATTGAAGCAAACTTTCTTCTCTCTTTGGGTAAGGGCTTTATGACCATTTATAAAATGTTTTGGATGTCTCACAAAAATCACAGGCACTTCTTGTCTCCCAGACAATAGCATTTACTCACAGTTCAAAAATTGGGCTGAGCTTGGTGACTTGATCCTACTGCAGTATGGAAAAAGAAAAGAGTTTGTAGCATTCAATTTATGAAACCTGCACATACATGAAACCTGAGTCAATCTCCTGGCAGATGTCTTCATGTTCTGGGTGTATCAGCTCCCTGTAGCTTTCTGCTCTTACCTTCTCTTTCACCAGCTGCACCTGAAGTCAGACAGGGATCCATTTTCCCTTTTGAATCCTTATGATAACAGTGCTTTTGTGGCTCTAAAGAGTTTCTCACAACCCTGAAATGCTGTGAAATATACTTAAAATAAAAATGGATGAAAACAACATATTTTTTGAATCTGATGGTTGCTGAAATATTGAGGACAGGTTCATGAAGAGGTTTTGTCGCATCTTCCATCTTCAGTGTATAGCAGTGCTTTCATAAGCAGAGAAAAATAAATCACAAGGAAGCTGAAAGATGATTGTCTTGCAGCTTTTAATTATGGAACTGAACCTAATATGCATGATAAAGAAAATTTTAAGCAGCTTATGAAATTTTGAATTAATGGAAAAAAGTAAAACATGGAAAATGGGAATAACAGGAAGAAAAAAAATGGCAGAAAGAAGTTTGGTTGAGTGCTGCAGGGATAAATGTTCAGAAGAAGAAAGATTGTTAACTGCTTAAGCCAAATTAGAACAGAGCATCACAAATGCCTAAACAAAGCTCCTCAATATACTCAAGAAACAGGATATTGAGCTCAAGTGGAGGAGCTTCAAAAGCTTTTGAAGATCAGGCAATATGTGAGTGGGGGTCGTTATGTCTAAGGTAGTTCATCAATTAATATGAAATTTTGTCTGTTTGGATGAAAGATCCTATAAATGCACAAGGATATGTTAGAAGCTGTTGGGTCTAGGTGTGTGGAGAAAGACTGCAAAATGGACACAAAGCTGAGCCTCCCCAGTGGGCTTTATGAGATAATGTCTATCAGGAGATTGTCTGCAAATGGGCAAACACTCATTTCAAGTGAGGATTTGAGTGGAAAGCCTATAAGCAATTTTTACTGGCAAGGTAACATCAGTGACAATTCCCTGTGAGCATATCCATCTTGTGAAGTAAGTGGTTGTCATTTTGCTCATAGTGTACAGAAAAAAAAAGGCTGCTTGGAGGTTTTGGTAAGAAAGTAAAATGTTTCAGTGCTTGGATGATTAAGCATCTTCGGTTCTGTGAAGGGCACTTATACTGCCCTTGCCTTCAGCTGCCTCTGTCACATTCCCTTTCATCTGGAGCAGGTACTCATGCTTGCAGATGGGGTGGACATGGGAACTTGCAGACTTCAAAAATGTGCATGGAAGTACATGGAGGTACAGCTGTAAAATGAGAAAGGAAAGTTTTGTGATGAACTTAATCACCATAGAAAATAGTCTTTCAGTTCAGGCTTGTTTCCTGCCTTCTGCTGGGTGTCAGGAGTGAGCAAGCAAGTGAAATGCACTTGCTCACACAAAGATAGAGGTATAAGAGAAGAAGCAGTTGTTTGGTCCTAGATCAGCTTGCAACTCTGTAGAATAAGGAAAATGCTTGTCATGTGTTTTTCCTACTGTAGCCAAAGGCAAGCACTGCTTACTGATCAGGGTGTCATGGAGAGCACACCTGACTTGTATTTCTCATTTCTTGTTGTAAAAACAAAAACATCACAAGGGCAAAAATACCAGCTAAAATCTCTGTCACTGTCTAGCAGGTACTTAGCAAATTATGTGTGAGTATCGTCACTGTAAATGTGTTTTCCTCATTATCGTATTCTCTTGTGGACACAGGTTAATTGGAAATCTCACATCCCAGTTTGTTATTCCCATATGTAAGCTGATAGAACATTTGCACTCAGAATTATGTAAATAAATGTAGGAGGTGAAATGGAAATGTCACCTTCTCGTTTGTATAGAAATTAGTTGTACTCACTTGCTTCTTTGAAGAAGTTGGGCACCAGCATATCAAACCCTTCTGAAGCCCCTGAGATCTCCAGTTTAGAACATAAACTGGTGAAAAAGAGCTCATCCTATCCGTGCTCTTGCAATGTTTCACATCATATGAACCAGGACCCACAGAGACACCTTCAAAGCTAATGGCAAAAGCAGAGGAACCACCTGCTGCAAGGGAGGTCAGGCAGGATGTGCCATTCACATCAGCTCCAGAACAACAGGCTGCTGCAAAGGAGAGGTTGCCACTCCTGAGTTTCTTCTCTTTTGTACAAAGGCATTAATTGTGCCCTCTTATAAAGCACAGAAATATTCCTTCAGTTTCCTCTGTGTTTTACCTGAACCTCCACTGTTAAAGCAGAATGGAGAACAGTTTGAAAACTGAAAATAATTTTTTAAGTGTGATGTTCAGCCTCTGTAGTATTTCTGTGGAAGCCTCATGCAGTGTTTATGAGCACTATAAGCTTCAGGTGTGTAACACTGGGTTGAAATATTTTTAAACTTGAGCAGCTTTATTATCCAGTGAAAGTGACAACTTTCCTCAATTCTGTTGGCTCTTGGATGTCAGCAAACACTTCACTTAGTGTAAACAGCAGCCCCAGTATCAGGTGACATAGGCTTTTAGGGTGATGTACATCATCTTTCCTGAATGGTACCGATTTGGTATCTAAACAGAGCCTTCCTTAGTGCCAGCTGCCATTTCCTCAATGACAGCTGGCATCCAGAAAAAAACCTAGTATGACATTTAAAACTGGAGCCACAGCTGAACACTCACAGCACAATTTCTTTTTTTTGATATAATGTAAAATGGCTCAGTCTTTCATCATGCTCAGTTCTTCATAACAGTCTGGAAAAGTCCCTTGATAAACCCACTCTATAAGACTGCAGTTTTTTATAAATTAGCAGGTATGGTTCTCTTCTAGACTAGCTCTCTCCTTTCCAAGCTATGTGATACATCACTTTTGCTGTAAACTCCCCTCTGTTGTGTAAGAGCCCTGCCTTGTTGCACTGCAGATAGAATCCTGTACATATGCACTGCTTATGGTATTTTCTGCTTAAGTGAGAACTGCCCCTTGGGGAGCTGAAAGGAGTCAAGAACAGCCTCATAACACATCAGCCTCCTGGGAATTGCTCACACACAGTTGTGAGAAAGGAGAAGTGGCACGTACACAATGTCCTTTCATGCTCTGAAATAAAACTGATTCTGAGCAACCGATAGCCAGCCCTACCTGAGAGAAAAATGGATTCTTAAACTGAGCAATGCCCCAAATCCTGATGATTTTGAAGTACAGATGTCACAATGGAAAATGAAAGCAGAGGAAAAAAGTCAGGACTCTTCTGTGAGGTTCCTTTATTTTATTAACTTTGGAAGTGCTGAGTGCATTCATTAGGCTGTTGCTCCAATGCCTCATTTCAAGTGCCAGGCACTGCTGACAAAAACTCCTCTGCTATCCCCAGCACTGAGTGGACTCAGCTGCCTGAACTTTTTGAAGCAGAAGAGAGAGATATTTATAAGAGAGTCAAGCCACAAGTAAAAATTTGTGGTTTGAATTTTAGTACTACCCTGGGGATTATTTAAGGTTCAGACTAGAGTTTTATGGATTGATCCTCTTAATGCTTTATAGGCAGATTTTTGCCCCAGTCTTTCACAGAGGTGTGGAAGGCCAGGTGGAGGATGACCAAGGCTTTTTGGTCAGTGTATTTTTAGGATGATATGTTGTGTTGAGCTATGTTTCTCTCTCAAATAAAATATCCCAATTTTGTTTTTTTTTTTCTCTTTTAACTGAAAGTAGAAAGCTGTATTAATCCCTTTTCTACTGCCATTTGTTCTGCTTCACTGATTCACAGCAATTTAAGGGCATTGTCCAGACTCCACTTTAATTTTCAAGGGTGTCAGTAATTTTAGATGAAGAAGACAGGGCTCGTGCTGTACACATGCACCCTGGGGCAGAAGAGCAATTCTGTACCAGCATGGAGACATTTAGGTGGCTTAATTGGCTTTCTTTGACTTTAATAGCTGGGATATATCTAAATGGGCTTTTTTTCTGGCTGCACATGGGGATGTACATCTTAACCTTTCGAAAGTTTGTCCTTGTGTAAACTGTTCTCATGATGCAAATGGAAAAAAGCAAATTGATCAGAAGAAAGAGATTGTGCATTCTATACTTCACAAATAATATTTTTAGACTTGTCTTACATTTATGCCACCTACTGATTTGGGAGGTAATAAAGCTATCAGGAGAAAATAAATATTATATGTATGCCTACCTGAATTAAAATGACCCCTCCTCAAAGTATACAAAAGGTTTAGTTTAGATACAAAATTGGAGCCAGTCTTTGTAGCTTGTTTCTGCTGGCGTCTCTGCAATATCCCAAGTCAAACTGAATACCCAAAAAATTCCAAGGAAATTTTAGAGCTGAAGCTGCAGCTGATGTCTAATCCTGTGTCCTCTGAGTCAGTAACAGAAAACCCAGTGACTTCAAAGGGTGAAAATTTCATACATGGGCTATATGGCTCTGAGCCATTTCTAATCAGTGAAACAAAACCCACCAGAAGGCTTACACAACATTCTCCAAAGACCTGTCTTGATGCAGTGAAGCACATATTCTTAGCTCTAGCATAACTCTGAACTTAAAGCAGGGGTTTTAGGACTCGACAGAAAGTATCACAAGCTATTTAGTATTAAGTCAGCTGTGGGTGGGGCTTGTCCCTCTTTATTTTTAAAGTCACTTGATTTTATCACAGAGCACCAGAATGAAGTAGCCAGTTGCACACAAGGAGAATGTCTTGTATCCTGGCGTGCTTGATTTGGGGTGCAGCCAGCTCAGCTGGCTGGTCTGGCAGCTCCCCCACCCTCTCCATCTCCAGCTGGGGCTTTGCCTTCACACTTTCTGGGCACTAACCTTTGCTGGTATTTGCCCTGAGCAGGAGACAGTTTACTGTTGTGCCTTTCAGGGATTTGCTGCTATCTTAAGTTCCTTGCCCATATTTGAACAAATCCAGATTTGCTTGACTGTGTTTCAGAAGTTTTTGCTGTACGGTGTTGCTTAAGTCAATGTTTTTCCCATAAATGGAGGCTTTGAGAGCTGAAAGGAGCTGCCTGGTGCATGCAAGTGCTTGTCCTTGAAGGCGAGGAGTGAGGCATAGGAGGAGTCATAAGAAAAATCCCATTTGCTGCAGCTCTAAAGTAAATAGGTGATGAAACATGCACTTAAGTACCTGCTGTTTTGTTCCCTATCAGATTATTTATGATGATGAAGAAGAAGAGAAGAATGGAGTCCTGGCAGCAGTGACAAACAGTTGCAGTGCCCCTGACAATACAAACAAGACCGACTCAAACAAAAGCAAACAAACCAGCACTGACAGAAAAAGGGAGAGAAGTCAACACAGGGTGTGTAGTTCAGCAATGTCAGTAATGAAAAGACTTTTCTGTATCTTTGACTGCTTCCATGTTAAAAATCCTTATCACATAGACAACTATGCCAGATTCTCTTTCCCTTTATCATTCATCATAATTAATGTACTTTATTGGGTGTATTATTTGTATTTCTAAATATTTTATTTTGTAATATTAGTTTAAAGTTTAGAAAGTGGACATAGGAGGGGAAGCTGCAGAAAAATGGAGAAATTACATTTGGATAAAGGGATATAAAAGGATATGCCACCTTTTCCAGTGTTTCTGAAAATTGTGTTAACTCACTTTTCTGCATTTAATTGTCTGTCATCCAAAACTGGCTTCATATTAGCATGCATGTCCCAAACTACTTATCAAAGGCCAATAAGTCCTTTTTTTAATATTTAATGCTCAACTTTGTAAAATAAAAGTTATATTATACTTGTTTCTCAACTCCATTGAATAAATGTAAAAATAAAATGAATTGTTGTTTTCCTTTCCTGCTTTCTGTACTCAGTTCCTTCTAGTTTTATCAATAATGCATACATTTTCCAGATTATATAAGAAAATGTTTAACTGCAGATCAAAGTTTTGCTATGTAGCAAGAAACAGTTTTGAAGAAGTTTTGAAGATGAGCTACGAACAGAAACAAATAATCTATTCATCTTTGTAAGGTCACAAATATGTGTTAAGATCCCTCTTCATCTTTAAACAGAACTCCTGTAATCATCAATGACTTTTCTCAGTAAGTGCAGGCAGACTAGAGAAATGGACTGGAGCCAAAAGGTTTAAATCCAGATAGATGTATTTCCCTGAGTGAGGATTTAGTTCATCAGTCCTTAATGGAAGATGACAATTTATCCTGACATTTATACTCTGTACTCTGCTCAGTCACAACTACCTGGGTAGCTACTATGTAGAGGAAAAAGTTGATATGTTTAATTTTCAGCTTAGTAAATCCTCCTGAACTACATGCAGTTAAAAAAAATCACATAAAAGCAGAAAACTTCTTGAATAGAAAAGAAAACCCTGTATGTATGATAGCTCTTGATAAAACAGGGAAAGTTTTACACAGATAAAATGATGACCCACATGAGAGAATGGTTAGAGGTGATGAAAAACCATAACAGTCTTTCCAAGTGGTTGCTTCACTGACAGATACTGCACACCTGTCTCCTAACTGCAAGCTTGGAGATTTAAAGGTGCTCATTATTATACCTTTTTCCTGACCATAATAATGTATGTATCTGTTGCATATGTAGGTATAAATGTGTGCATGTGTTTTATGCACTGTGTATTTCTGATGATCAGACTCACTGCACAGACGCAAATACATTAAAAAGCTCCCCTGGCATGAGCAGACTTGGACACAGCAGATCACCAGGGTGATATTTTTATTTTCTAAGGGTTGACTACTGAAAATTTGTTTCTCTGCTGTTATTAGTAAGGCCTTTCAAGAACAGTCTTGGTACCTTGTGGCTATTCTGACTTTCATGTGAAAGTAAATACATTCAAGAATGTTGTGTTAATGAGCAACCAAAAAAAATCTATTATTTCATTTAACATTCTGCTACTGAATATTTAACCTGAAACCCTTTATTCAGGAACAGGCTGTATGACATTTTTTCTTGGAACTGCAAAATTGGACTCCCAGTTTCCAATTCCAAAACTGGATTCTTTCCAATTCTTACTCCCATAAAAGTCACAGAAGACAAATATTAAATCATTGTACTTTTCTTAAATTTGAAGCTTACATTGTTTTTGAATCTTTTCAAACAGTTACCTGTCACATTAACACTAAAATTGGGATTAACATTTACTGCAAGCATAAAGTAAGCATTTAGAGTTTTTTAGCTTCCAATTAATTTGGAGACAATTCACCTTAAATATTATTTTTAAAAGCTGTTCAAAGTCTGAGCATCTTTATTTACACTGCACTAGCTGAAAACAGGGTCTGTTTTCCCACTGATGTGCTAATTGTAAGTAGTGTTATACAACAAAGTCCCCCATGTTTTCATGAAAGAATTGTTTGCACAGCCAGATTATTAATTATTTTGCTTTGCATAATTATGCATTATCTGCTAATTTGAAAAATAAAACCAGGTTCAATGTGAATATGTTGTAAAAGATATTCCCAATGGATTTCCAGTGGGGTGTATGAAGAAGATAATTTGAATTATCCTGTTCAAACATAGTTTCTGTCCCTAGAAACTCCCAAATCCCTTGGAGTTAGTTATAAAGACTCCCCTGAGTAAGGAGCATTCATGAACAATTCACTGAATGCTACAACTCAGAGGAAAGTAGGAGAAGGGGAAGTCTCCTTCTGTGCTAAGATCAGGGGCCAAAGTTGAGGCTGAGGGAATGAAAATTATGTTGGTTTCATATCTGATGAAAAGACCTTGGACTTTTGGCAACCATTTTCTGGTTGATAGTTGAGTTTCTTACTTTGATTGTAATGTTTTCCAATCAGACTCATAATTCAGAAATGTTGGATTTTGGGACCACTCGAGGCAGATGTGCAATGAGGGACCCGAGGCAGGTGAAGGGGGTCACAGTGGGAGCTGGTGGTGCATCCCCATGTGGTTTGCTTTGCTGTCAGCAGGACGTGCTCTGCTTTCCATGGACCTGAAAGCAGCAGCCAGCCTGAGGAAAACTTTCCTTCCTTTGTGCAATGTCTCCAGGCCTGGTCTTTTAATTGATTCAGCAGCAATCACATAGCTGTTTAAGCATTGTGCAGACTAGAAAAAACACCCCTTACCTTAGCAAGATCTTGGATATTGTTTTCTTACTAAATGGAAAAGTGTTATGAAAATAAAATCCTATGCTGAGGTATTTAATCAGATATACTATTTATTCTTTTTTTATACTTTAGACATATGAAGGTATTAATACTTGCTACATTTCCTCTTCATCAATTATCTGGTCTTCTTCTGATTCACCTATGCTTTAGGTAAGTATCTCCTGCAGCCTGCTTACTGTGGTGCCAGCTGTGATACTTTGAGAGTGTTTGGAATATTTCACCTAAATCAAGAGGGAAATACTAAGGAAGGTAATATTTTAGAACAGGTATCCATTAACCTTCTCATAAGCTAAAGAAGGCACATTTAAAGTCACTATTAAATTTCTTTTAAGACGTGAAGAACTAAATAGCCCATCTGAATACTCCAGTCAACACATATGGCAAGCATAAGAGAAGGGCATCCATCAGTTGATCTGAGTACACATTTTCAGCACAGTGGCCTTGTTTATTAAGACTGCAGCAGTAACTTCAGTATATTTTCCTTTTTTTTTTTTTTTGTACTAATTATTTTAAGAGAATTGTTATGTCTTTTTGCATGGGAAAATACATTAAAAAAAAAAAAGGAAAAAAGGTGCCCCACATCATCACCCTGTAATTCAAAATGAAATTGCTTACAAGATTACAGATTAAAGAAAACCCACATAGAGTAAAGCTGATGACAGAAAAACAGAATAAGAAATACAAAGAGGTGGGTGTTCTCTAGGAGCCCCTGGCAGTGGCGTGGTGCAGCAGAGCCTGGAGCATCTCTGCCGGTGCAGCCTGGGGAGGAACTGGAGCTGCTGGATCGATTCTCTCCGTGCAGCAGTAGATGGAGCTCATTAACTGCTCTTCGCCGCCGAAGGAGCGAATGTAAATGGCAAATGTTAGTTAAGGAGGGCTCCAGGGAAAAGCTATTACAAGCTGACATTTGTACTGTGGTAACTAGGTCGTGTTTGTAGTGACAGATTAATTAAGGTCAGGCAGGACAGCATTGCCAGGTGGACTATTTCTCACACTGCAGTTCAGGCTTCTCAAGACCTGATTGTTGTTTCCACCATTTTAGCAGCTGAAAATCAAACATTTTCTGCCAGTCCACAAAGTAACTTCATGACTGCAATACCTTGTGTTTAAAGCTTGAATTTTCTATCCTTCTGTCAAGGTTCTATATCATAGGGACAGTTTTCTCCTGCAGGTTATAATGTATCAAATCAAAGCAACTCAATATTTCAAGGCAGGCAGAATAGTGGCTCTATCCTAAATAGATGTTCTCAGGTAGTTCACTGGCATACTGCTAACAGTTTCACAAAATCAAGATAATTTGAAAAGCCAGTTTCAGTCAAGAAAATTTCCCTTGAAAGAGGGCTGGTTGCAAAGATGGGAAGATGAGCTGTGAGTGTCTTCTGGGTGGATTAATAAATCACTGCAAGAACGAGCTATCTCAACCTGAGAGCTGAAAACTGAAGTGAATTCTTGTAGAGTAGTGGGTGCTTAAAGCAGCTAAACTGGACATAATTTCAAATTCTGTAATGGATTTGCCATCACTTGTTCTATAACTTTATAATTAAAACCAGGGTTCCACTTTAATCATATTGCCAAATTCAGCTTTTCATCATTTTCCATCTGCAGAAATCTTTCCTCCCTAGTCCCATCTGACTGTCAAACTTTCCATCCTCAGAAAGGATAAGGGGGTATTTGGGGGCATTTCAGTCTCATGATGTGAGTTTACTTGTATAATTTGGGTCCCAGGATTCTTTCCAAATTGGAATAGACCCTATTTTCCTATTCCAGATCAAACACAGACAAAAGTGCAGAAGACAAGAAGCCCCAGAAGATTTTAGCACCATCACATGTGTGCATAAACCATGACCCTGATTAATTCTGAAATTCTGCTCTGAAGTTTAATCCAGATTTAACCACTGGATACCTTCATCTGTAAAAACACACAAGTATCTCCACTACTGTTGTGTTCCTTGTTGTAGCAGGTAGTTTTGGAACATAGATAGTGAAAGGATTTGATGCCAGTTTTTTTTTTTATTACTCCTGAACTCAAGGAATTTAATCTTTCTGCTTTAAAATCAGATCAAGAATGGATTTATAATAGCAGTTCTGGTTCTATCTGGGGCTTGGCCACTTTGGACTCAGAATAAGATGACAAAATTAGAAAAAAATTAACATAAGAGTATAAAATGGAGTTCAAACCTGAATTACATATTCATATGCTCAGCTTGTCAGTGCCCCTGGTCCTCATGTTGAAGTTATGATGTTGCATCTCAGAAACAGTACAAAAGATGTGAGATTGGTCACCGTGGGCAAAGCTGGCATTGCATGCACTCATATATTCTTGGAAAAGAGAGAAGAAGGGATTGTCTCCTCCTTTTCTATGTCCCAGGTTTTTTAGAAGCCAGTTCATTTTGGTCCACTTCCAGTCTTGGTTTATTGAGCACCTGCTTTGAAAGAGTGCCAGTACAAGGTGACCAAACATGCTGCATTAATCTCCTCTACAGGAAGCATCTGTTCATTGTATGTGTTTGAATGCTGATCCATTAGACTCATGTGCTGGACCACGCTGTGCATCTTGCTAAGTCAGTCCTAATCAAAGTGCTTTCCATTCACAGCAGTATATTTTGGCTATCGAATGAATACAACTATCATTTTTGTGGGAGTTTTTTGGGGTTTTTTGGGGGGTTTTTTTTGGTGGTATTTTACATGCTTGTGAAGAAAAGATCTATAAGAAAAGCTTCCACCCTATGCTCCATATATGAGTTGGCTGCAGGGATCCAATCCAATCCTTGCTTACCTTGATAACCCTTAAGTGCATTTTGGAAAACAGAACTGACAGTGTTGACCTCAAAATAATAATATAGCATATTAAGTCTGAAGAAATTTTTTAACTAGGCAAATATAAATCAAACCTCGCTCTCTGCTTCTTTATCAGGAAGATAAGATATTGAGCATTGTTTTATCTTTCCTCTTTATCATCTTTCTATAGGTGTTGGGCTCAAGTATCATTACTTTTTGAGGTTCTTTCATAATGAAAGATTCTGTGAGCCTTGTAATTTTTTTTCATTAAAAGAAAAAACTAAAGTGTGATGTGCAAATAACTAGAAACTTTGAAGTCTGAGGCTTCCCCAGGATAATTTTAATTCTACTGAACAACCTTTTAATGTAGTGCTAGTCCACATTTTGTGAAGCCTGGTAATAAGAACTGATAGCTCTGGAGACTTCCATAATTTCCATACAGGACTCATTAGAGATGCCAACAACATGGCTGACCCTGCACCATTTCAAACCCAGATATTCTTACATATGTTACTCTTCTTATTTCACGTGTCACAAATGGCCGGACACAAAAGTGCAAATTCCTTATCCTGTTACTGTCCTTACCAGCACATTCCAGCTGCTGGGTAATGGTAAATATTTTATTTGGCTGATCATTCCTACTATGCAGCTCCAACTGAATATTCTGTCATCTTTAAGGCCTGTAAAAAGCCAAAAGGAAGAAGAGCCACTTCCTTTAATTCTAATCTAATAACCTAAATTCCCAATTTCTAAATTACCAGTTCTGGGCCAATAACTCAAAGTTGCATTTGCCTTGAGTTGCCACACATTACCTTTAAAGGAGATTTGGACAGTGCCTGACCCTTTTTTTCCACAGCCCAGCTGCAGGTTACTGTTTCTGTAAGCAGGTGCACACAATAGCCCGAGCTGGATTTCGCTCCTGTCAGACACCTGGAATTACAACACAGCTCTGTACCAGCAGGATCAAAAGCTGTTCCTGGATGTTTTGCATGTCTGCACATGCCTTTCTTCCAGCTCTAGCCTTTCCCTTCTCAGAAGGCTCTACACAGTTCTGTGATAATGTCAGGTCTCCAGATGCACTGCCATGCTGTACTAAAGATGACAGACAAACAAGCCAAAATCATCAATTTTAATGATATTTCAGCATTATCCTGGTCCTATGTCATTCCTGTGTATACTTCAGCCATCAATCTATATTTGTCTAAAGTGGTTCATGCCAGAACCTTAAATGTGGAGAAGCTGAAGAGGCCAATTTATTGTGTTTTGACAAGGACAAGCCTCATCTGGCAATGCAGTGAGGCTGAATGCATCTGGTTAATAGTGCATCCACTTGCTCAGATCCAAATTGCTCCGTTAGTTTGCATGACCCTCTTATCTCTGTGCTGTCTCTATCCACCCCGGTTTCCTTATCACATAATAGGATTGTGCCTGTATCTTCCAATTTAATTTCTATTGGTTTCCAATCTGTGTGATGCTGGGAGTGTGTGCTGGTCCACCAGCCTCTCCTGCTGAGATGGGATCACTCACCCTGAAATGCCTCATCTGCACTGCGGGAAACTCCTGGCATGGCTGATCACTCCCTTTGCCTCTTTGGGCTTCACTCCTGATTGGAATCACTCCCTACACCAAGGGGAACCACTCTCCACACCTCTGCCTGTCAAGGGCTCTCTAGTGAAAATCTTCAGAGAATTAATTAGAAGGTAGATGTTTCAATATGTATCTGCCCCCTAGTCCATGCTATCAAATTTTTTGAATCCGCTGTTTTATTTTTATGAAATATGATAAAGGAACAGAAATCTCAGAGACAAGACATTCCCACAAGATTTCTGTAAATAGATGTCCAGGTCAGAGAGATATCTGAGAGGGAAAGACACTACAGCAAGAGCTGGAGTATTTTTAAATCCCAGAGAATACACACTGAAGAGGGCACATCGAAATGTCTTAAATGCAGAACAAGCTTCAGTCACAATTTACATCTTCCAGACATGAGAGTCAATCAACACTGAACCAAAAACCTGGGGAAAAATCAAGCTTCATTAGCTCTAATATTCATGAGTTACTTCTCTCCTCCAGTCCTCAGAGAATGAAAGTGAGGTACAAGGTCAAAGGCACTTCTCTCTTTCCTTTTTTTTTCCTCCGAATTAGAGTGGGATTTAGAATTTACTTCTTCAGCTTGGTCCTGTGAGAATGCCATGAAAACAATGCTGGTACAGTTATAGAAAAATATTTATATTCCTAATATTCCTCTGCTCTTACTTTCCCCCCATCCTCTGCTCTTTCTTTCATCTTTATAAATCTTTGTAAACACTCTCTTTTAGAATCAGATTTTTTTTTTTTTTACCTGAACTTAAATCTCTCTCAGTGGCATGAATTGGACAAAAATGAGCCTGTCCCTGTACCTCTGGCCCTGGGTGGCCTTATGGAAATCAAACTGGAACATACAAGGGAGAAGAGTTACTGCAAGAACTGGATTACAGTTTGCACCATTAAAAAAAAAAAAAAGAACAAGTAAAGTAAAAATATCAGTTGGTAGCTGAAATGAATGTATTATGTTCATCTCCCAAGCAGATGATGTATTCATGATTTTGATAAAGAGCAGGTCAGTGGAATTTTACAAGTTATTCAGAAGTTATTTTACCTAGAACTTGAAAAACAAAATAATGATCAGAAGAGGGTGCTATCAGCTCATGTTCTTTTGATTTTGTTTTAAACATTTTGGTGGAATTCAGCAGAATTTTCTCTCTTTGTTGACACTAATAAAAGGTCTCTTTGTGATATATTTTCTGTGATTTTTCACTAAATAGATTGCTCTTCTTACTGCACCATGTGCAAAACACAGGTTCAAGTTTTTGATTCTAGATATTTCTATATGTTTTAGAAAGCTTTCTGTAATACTAGCTGAAGTCATTTTACAATAAGCTTTGTGTCTGGGCTCCCACTATTTTATATGTTCTCATGCAGTCATACTCTGTTGAAATTAGTATTTACAGGAACTGATTTCCTATCACCTATGACTGAGTGCTGTGGAAAACTAAAAATTGCAAGAACAGCAATTCATTCCAATATCAGTTGCATTTTTAACCAGGCATGAAAAAGAAACAATAATATATAGCTTCAGTGATCAATTTCCAATGATTGAAATATCCCCCATATCTAAGTATTCACAAAAATTTTTATTAGTTGATCTTTAGAGAAGAATTCAATAAAAACTTAGTGCTGCCAATGAGATTTTTAGCAAAGTATTTGATCTCAGAGTTCACTTCAGGGAGCATGATATATCAGAAAATACCTGACATTTGTTAAGTTTTATTAAAGCAATGCTGATGTCAAAGATAAAAATAAGTCTTTTAAAAGTTAGTTGATATATGGGCGCAGTTTTTCCATTTTTTGGATCACCAGTCTTTAAAGGTGATGAAACTGTGCTGTGCACACAGCACTAGAATGCAAGAATAAGTGATGGCTATAATCCTAGGTGTTTGCAGACTCTTTCTTTGTCTGAAGTTGTGAGGCACAGGGTAAATTTAGGTAGAAGGAAGGCACTGTCTTTTAGTTGGTGCAATGCAGCATTTAGCTCTGGTTCAGCCTGCTCATGGAAGAAATCTCTCTGACTCTGATTCCCCACTATTGCACTTTTTCTAGTACTTAAATAAAGTATTGTGCAGCCATCTTTTATAGGCACATACCAAAACTGCCTGGAGGGGGAGAGTTGTGCTTCTTGTATTGAACAGCAGTGATTGGAATGGATTGAAAAAGGATTCTCACTCCTTGTGCCTGTGTACATATATTTATCTATGTCTAATGTGCCCATGTACATGTCTATATATGAGTTGTACAAATGTATCCTGAAAAGGCACAGTTTTATTAATGGATTCATTCTGCACTTCAGACACTGCTTTTCAATTATGTGCATCAATGGTCAGGTCAAACATCAAACCAAGTAATAAACAGGGCTCCTGCAAGTCCACGTGCAGAGAGGGGCTCCTCCTCAGAGTGGCCTTTTGGAAAAATGTTAAGAAAGTGAGCAGAGGAAAAAAACAGCATCCCTGCCTCACCGTGTCTGTTTACATTTGGGGAAAAATAGCTGATGTTTGCTAGGACTCTGTCTTCTACCATTTTAGAAATAGGTTTACACTTTGATTTTCTTACAGAAGGAAGGGATAAAATCAAAGTTAGAAAACACAAAAAAAGAGATCAGTTTTCTCATGTAAAGTTTATCTGAACGCACCATACTACAAGGAGGTAAGGTGTCACTGCTATTCTGAAGATTTCCATCCAGCCTCCTGCTGTCCCTGCACTCCTCTACATGACAGGTAAAAAATGAAGGAACCCTGGGCAGCACTGTCCCAGCCGTCAGGAGAGAAGCTCATTTCTGGCCTCATATGGTTTAGTTATAAAGTGGAAACCAAAGGCATATTGAAAACTAAAACATGAATTATTTGATATCCACAACATACTGAAGAAGTGAAGTCAGAGACCACAGGTCACCCTTGCAGCTACTTAGGCTGGGAGAGTGTCTGGAGGGTCAGCAATGAGCGTGCATTAAGGAGTCATAGGAAAGAGCAGGAACAGAGCCATCGGGTCAGTAACGAGCCAGCACAGACAGAAAGGCCACACACACCCTCTAATCACATTGATTGTGAAAGAGACACTAAAGTGTGGAAGGAAATTGCAGAGGGATGTTCACAAAATCACAGCTGACCTCTCTGAGACTTGGACAGGGAGCATAGATATAAATGATCTGCACTGCAGCTAAAACACTGCATTGCAGACAGGAGAACAGAGTTTTGCCCTTAAGATCTAGCAAGTATTACAGATACAAATGTGTGTATAGCATGACCTGAGAGCTGGTTACATGCTGCTTCCTTTGCTGCCTGGGAAATTCAGTCAGATTTAGTGAGGGAAAAAATGATGTTAGCAACAATCTCTCAGTTTCTAAATGCCTGGAAGAAAACTGGCAGAAATGTAATGAGAGCCATATAAAGTGACACTTTGAAAAGTATCAATCTATTTCACCATTTCCAAGAGAACTTTCAAAATGGGGCTACTGCAGTAAGAAAGTGAGTTGACAATCCTATCCCAGAACACCACAATTTCCTTGTCTGATTGCCTTTGGATTTGTTGAGGCGTAAGCTGAACAAAAAGAGGAATCTGAAGGTTTGGTTTTCAGTAGGTTTTGCTTCCCACTGACAAACCAGCATAAGGAGCATTGTAGTGTCACAGAGCACTGGCTTGAGATTTTCTGAGATTTTAGTGATAGTCCCAGCTCTGTTGGTGTCCTTTACAGCTAGAAACTCCTCTCTTACTAACATTTCACATAAAAGTGCTCTGTCTAATAAACCAACTATTGTCAGCACTTACATATTAGTCTTTAATTAAGAGAACAGATTTTGAGTAGGACTTTGGGCATCCTGCTCTCATGGATTACAGAAAAAGGAGGAGTACTGAATTTTGGGATATCTTCTAGTCCTCATTTCTTTGTCTCTATGATGACCTTTATTGTCAGGGCAAGGGCAGGCACAAAGACGTGTGATAAGTCATATGGTGAAGATAACTGCCTGGACTTGAAATATTTATTTATAAAGAACAGTGTTAATCAAAAGCAGACAGTTTATCCTTATGAGCACTGAATCACAGCCTTTTTGGATCTGTAGGTGTAACAAACATGAGTATAGACTACATAAAACAATTATATGAAAGCTATTTTGCAATAAAAAGTTACCTTGTTTTTAAGGCAAATTTAAATAAAATGTTCTGAAAAAACCTCTAGTTTTTCTACTTCAGTGGAAAGAGATGATTGCCTTTCACAAGTCATCGTATCATTTTCTCTGTTCGATGCCTCAGCCTACAAAGAGTGATCTGAATTATTCCATTACTGAAAATATCAAAGAGCAATGGGTTGTTTTTTATGGGTCACAACAAAGAATTTATATTCAATGTTTCTGTCTTGGTTTGTCTTTAACTTCACCAGCACATTCACTAGCAAACAAACTGTAAATAGTTGCTCCTCTAGTTCCACTATCTGAGGGAGCAACAAGCATCCATAGCAATTGCTATGAATGTGCATAATTTTTAATACTTTTTTTTACTTGTATTCTTATTTTGGCTGTAGCTGATAATCTGACCTGATTACAGGTACAATGTAGATCTTTATTTGTTGGTAATTGCAATTCAACTAATGATTTAATCTCCTGAAAATTGTTAATAGCTTTTATTGTCTACTGCTAAATATTCTTACTATTCATAAAGAGCCAGTCTCTGAAATCTGTTGCTAAGCCAACTTGCCTCCAATGATTTTCAATGATTTCACATTTTAAAAAGGACCACTAGTGTATTTATTTCCTGAATTCTACTTTTTGACCAATTCTTAATCACCTGCTTCTGAGTGACTACCACTTTACTGCAGGTGGGGTATCAACACAACAGCTAGAATGTCTCCTGCTTATTTGAATAGCCAGCACGAGGGATTACCAGGACAATTTTGGACCTCTGAGGAAAACATAAGCAAGAAAAATAAAGAAATGCCTGAATAGATTTCAGGCTATCATATATGTTAAAAAAAAATCAGGATGGATTTCTGTAATAAAACTAAAGCAAAAGATAAATGACTGATTACGTTTTACCCCTTGTTGGTGAAGTCTGTGGGGATTTATCTCAGGTTTTTTAAATTGGGGAAAATGAAACTAAAACCTGCAGCAGTTGGGTCTCAATTTATAACAAGCATTTGTAAAAGCTGATTTTCTTTTCTCCAATGACAACAAAAAAATGAAATGAATGTTTTACAGTTAAAGTTCATGTGTGTATAAAGAACCACAAAGTTATTTCCTCATTGCAATGACTGTAATTGTATTGCTTCAGATAACCCACAGACATTTCTATAGGACAGAGAACTATTCAGTACCATGTGAATTCAATCCTTTGCAGAATTATCACAGCTGGAGGATAGGGAATAAATGAATGACTGAATGAAGGTTTGCAAAATCATGCCCTACACTGACTCAGAGATTTCAGCTATTCATGAGGTTGTTTTGGGGATCTCTACATCAGTAGGTTATTTTGTCTATAAAACTTTCCAACAGTCCTGTACTTAACTATACATATGTCCTTCTTTTTTCACATTTGAGATCTGTTTAAGGTGTGTTTTTAAAACTGACTTTCCAAAGACTTAAAAACCTCTATATGATGCACTTTGGGGAATTCTTTCTAAGTGGAGGATTGAAGGCTGATTCCTGTGCTTAGATGTTTTATTTGAAGATGAGCAGTAGTGAGAGTTTAAAATGTACTTTCTGCCCACATGCAAATATTGCTCCTGAAATCCTGCCACTGAGAGAACTTAGGCTGAGTCTACTGCCAGGTGAAAGAAAGAAGTAAAGTGCTACCTTGCTGGTTTAGTTTGCTAGTAAAACCAGTATCTAATACTGATAATGCCTCTGGAAGTACAGAGTTAAAATTTAGAGTTTGAAAAGAAGCCATTCAGCTGCTATCACTGTTAAAGACCCTAAAGAATTAAGATTATTGAGCTATATTTAATCTTTGCACAAATGGCAAGAAGGCTTCTTCTTACATTTGTGTATTGGTTACCAGTTTCCAGTTCCTTCCTCTCCCTTTCTTTGACCCTGATATATGAGTTGTATGTGAGCTGGATGCTTTGGAAAATGAACCATTAGAGTAAAGGATATTTTTTTTACAATTTTATTTTTATCAAGGGAAATAATTTCTGTAATCAGGTGGGAAGCAGGACCTGAAACCTTGTAGCTAACATCTAAGAAAAGGCTTATGGGAAGATGGGCTTGTTGTCTAGGGCAGCCCTCTCCCTGACCAATTATTTAGCTCCAGTGTAATATGCATCCGTCTACAAACTGGAACTTACCAAATGGGATCAATTGCATGGAATCCACAGTTGTTTGTTGTTGGTAGGAGTTTATTTATGTTTTATTACTGTCAATTAAATCATTAACAACAAAAAATATTAAACTGTCATGCATTCCATGTCAATATTGAAACTCTGAGAAAAATATCACCTGCTTCTGCAGCTTGTCATTTGGAAAAAATAACACAGGATCCACTAACCAAGCAGCATAACGAAAATTATAAATCAATAAGACTGAAATCCCCACAGCATCATCTTTCTGTCAGCCTTTCCCCAAGACTTAAATTTGTGAGATGTCTGCTAGAGAAGTAACACAAAATGCTCTAATACAAATAAACAAAATACAATAATTCCACCTAAAAGTTCAGGTATGTTTTTCTTCTTTCTAAAGTACTGCTCATATGTGTGTGTGTGTATATATATATATATAACCACACACACACGTATATACATATATATCTTGGCTCAATACTTAATCATCTTCATTTTATGTTATCCCCATCCTTCTTAGCTTTATCCAGCTAGGCAAAGCTTCAAGGAGAGAAAGGCAGTGTGCAATTTAGTCCCAGACCACAAGTATCCCTGGAATATCTTTCCATATGCCTTTTCTCAGAAGTTAGCTAGAACGTTTCAGGTCCTGCTTCACACCTTCCTGTGCTTAGATGCTTTATTTGAAGATGAACACTAATGTGAGTTTTAAATGTACTTTCTGCCTACATGCAAATATTTCTCCATTTTGGTGTTAAGAGGGGCCTTTCTACATTCACTGCATTCTACTTAAATAACCTCCTAACATATGTGACTCAGTATATTTACTGAGCTGGTGTAGATCATACTCTTAATTGAAAACCAATGAGCTCAATAACATTCCAGAAAAATGTTAATAGTCTGCCTTATTATATCGCAACCTTTTCAAATATTGTTTCTCAAGTGATTTGAAAGTTAGTCACAGGACATGGTAAATAGCAATTTGAAGAAAAATATGACTGATTATGTCTAGATCCAGGTTATTTGCAAACCAAGTACCTGATTAATTTTCCAATGGAGGTAATGAAAAATTTTTGTTTGACTTCAGTTGAAGTTCTGTCAGACTCTCAAGCCTCCAGGCAAATTAACCAATGGGAAAGAAGTGTGTTAATGTGTATGAACAAACTCTTGCCTAAACTTCTTAAGATCTGAAATGTCTGCAACAAACAGATGTTACTAAATATGTCTGATGGACGGATCAGATTTTAATTGTTTTCCAGATGGATAACAGTGATTTGAAAACATAAATTTGAACATCCTTCAGTATAGAGGGAGATATTGTTTTCCACTACATGTAATTTGCTTATGGAGTTACAAATAATGGCAATTGGGAGTATGAGTAGCAAAACATTTTCCTGAGTTAAACTTATCTTCATAGTAACTAGGTTTGTGAAACAAGGCTAGACATGTGAGGATTACTTACTAATTGCATCTAAAGACAACTGAGGTAGATTGTCTCCCTCCTCTCTCCCTGCTGGCTGTGCTATCAGCTGCCAGAATCAGAACAACAGGGCCATACTTCCTCCTATTTTTATTCTATTTTAATTGAGTTTAGAAGCTGAAAACCAAAAATTCAGCCCCTGGTGACCAAAGTATTTTCATGAACCTCAGGTACCATAGCTGAGAATGTCTGATGAGTCATAATTTTTCTTCCTTGGTTTGTATTGCTTGATGATACTGTTTTGTCTTGCTGTTTTTTAAACTCATGGTATATTCAGTAAAGGTTTGTCTTTGTTCTGAGCCCAGGTATTTTCAATGAGCTTTTTTGGCCTGAGCATCCCCATGCTCAGCATACATCACAGAGTCCCTGCTGAGAAATGACTCATGTTATTTAGTTTAGCCTCAGCAGACTTTATTATGGTTTTACTTGCCTTGTTCAGATACAAGTACTTTTCCTCTCTGAATTAGTATTACTGTTCTTTACACTTTTATAGATCCAATGCAGATGAGGTACGTTGCACTGGAGGATGAGGAGCAAGTAGTAAAATCCCACAGCATAAAACTATCTTGCAATGCAATGAGGATTTCCACAAAAATTCCTTTCTCAAAAGAAAATAGACTAAATCTGGTCAGAGTGCAGAAAAATGGGAAATTAAACCTTTAAACAGATCAGAGTGGACTAATTAAGATATTTATTGTTCATGTGCTCACATCAATTATGGGAATCTTGAAAAACAAATATGCAACAAATCTGTTTTGTGAATTATACTGATAAGAAGTGAGACGATGAGGGATGGGAGGAAAGGGGTATGTGGTTCACAGATGGAAGGCTAGAAAGAAAATTAAAAGTCTCTTGCTGGATTAAGTTTCCAATGGCTAATGTTTTTATATCCGGAGCCAGATTATCAAGTGAGATCTCAGCCCTGGGAGAGTTTCTGCCCACAAAGCCCACCCACTCACAAGAACTACTTAATATGTAAAAGTCAGCTGAAGTCTGACTGTTGCTAGTACACAAAACAACCTATAAGTCTTCCTGTCATCTATGATTTTAATCTGCAATGTAATATCAACCATTCAGCAAAACCCATGCACTCAGAGTATTGCTTTGTCTGACCCTGCTGAGTTATAGCACGGACAGAAATTAAACAAGCCTACAGGTTGTTTCACTACGTCCTCCATCTAGAAATAACAGACTATTATTTTAAGTACAGAAACAGTACCCTGGACTTCATATTTACAATAAAATCAGAAATACTTTTCTGGAAAGAGCTTGAAAATAGTTTAACTTTAAGAGATTATAGGATAGTTCTGTTCTTCTTCAAAAGAAGACAGAATAATAAACAGACATAACTCTTCTTTCACAAACACACTCACTATAATTTCTAAGTTCTGTTGCTGGAACAATTCCTATTCTATTTCCAGCATCCCAAAGAGCAATGACACACAGCACTCACTACAATGCTCCTTACATCAGAAATAAAAGGAACAAGAGCAAAATGAAAGTGAGCATGGACAGACTTTCCATTACTCCCATTTTCTAAAGTAAACCATTTTTCTCTCTTATGATCTGCCCCTGCACATAGCTGGTAGATGAATGCTTTCCCTTACTTTAGATGAACCATCTGTGTCAGTAAGGCTTGCAAGAGAGAGCTCTATTCAGCAACTAAGAACTACTGCTGGCTAAAAAATAGAAGTGGCTTTCACAAGCTGTTTTTTTTTTTTAATCTTTATTTTCATTGTATTTTGGAGCCTTATATATTTTACTCCATACATTGTAAAAATTATTTTCAATCTTGTCAGCTCTAAGAATTATTGAAAGTGAATTATCAAACATCTAGCTTTGAACAAGGTGCTAGAGTGTGAACATTTTTGAATTTCCTATACTCTGCAGGGCTTCTGGAAGAATTAGAAATTTTATGTTAAAATTCTAAATATTCAGGTTTCGCCTAGGCATCGCTGTTTTATATTACATGGTTTCACCGGATCCAGATAATTTGTGATGTTTTAATGTGCATTGCTATTTCAGAAGAATTTAAGACTCAAGCACTGAACTGATAATTAGATTGTTCCTTTTAGTGCACTAAACACATCTTCATCTGGCATGCTTTACAGTCAGTCCACTATGTATGATATTGTCCCAGTACAAGACTCGCCCTGTCTTGTCTTCCTGATTAATTAGAAACAGATTGTAGCCAGGGCTTTGACTGGTGGAAAGTGATTGTTACACAGCCAGGGACAAATTATTTTCCCACAGAGCCACTCCAGGATTCTAAAGCCAAGTTTAAAAATATCACAACATTTTAATATTTACATTCATCACTCAAAAAATAATGAAGACATGGAAGAATCTGTAAGATACAGCATTACAACTGTCATTGTTCATTTTATGGCACAGTACAGAAGTTGATCTAATTCTTCAGTTGTTGCAAAAAAACTGGTTTTGGGGCCAAATTCTTGCAGCATCTGTGTATAACTATCCAGTCCAAAATTGGCAGTGAAATGCAGTTATACAGGCAGGAAGCTGTTTATCCTCTGTTATTTTCTGTATGGTTTCCTATACCATGCTTGGGATCATAACTTAAGAACATCCTTTCTGAGCCACAATGAGGGGAGTGTGAAAAATCCAGCATGCCAACTTCTGTCTTATGTTGTTTGTACACTCAGTGCCTCCCCTGGGGGAGAAAGGTTTCTAAGAGTTTTTCATTTTGGTTTTACTTCCTCTTGTTGTTATTTTTTCTGTTTGTTTATTTGTACTACAGAAGCAGACGCAAAAGAAATGTTCCAACCTGTCTCTGCTCTCTACTTCCTTCCTGGGAGCAATTATCCTGCAGCCTGGAGTAGCTCCTTTCTGGCCTGTCTTCCTTGGAGAAGTCTAAAATCTGAGCTTCAATGTACTGAGTTGCATAAAGACAGAGGAGTAAAGCTTTACTTAAATCTTTCTTCCTAGATAATATCTAGATGTTACCTTCCAATAACTAAAGGAGGTTTGTAAGAAAGACATGGACAGAATTTTTCAACAGGATAGGGCCTGTTGAAATAGGACCAAGGATAATTGTTTTAAACTAAAAGTGGGCAGATTCAGACTAGATAAAAGGAAGAAATTTTTTTTATGAGAAGGGTGGTGAAACACTGGTACAGGTTGCCCAGAGAGGTGGTGGGTGCTACATCCTTGGAAAAATTCAAGGCTGGACTGGATGGTGCTCTGAACAGGACTCCCTTCCTTGCCTGGGAAAGCAAGGGAGTGCAAACAGGGCAAGCAGGACATGCCGAGAGCAAAGCACACAGTGGGAGCATCACGGCACTACAGCAGAGACAAAGCAACATGCAGAGGAAGAAAGTGCCCTGGGATCATATGGGTTAGACACACCTATAGAGATCCTCGTTTATTTTTCCTTCACCAAAAAAAGGCAAATTTTCCATCAGCTTCCTCAAACTAAACTCAAGTAGATGTCCTGGCTCCTGAGCATAATTGGAATGAGCCTATGGTATAGATGTTCAGGGAAAATTTCTCTTTATTTGTTTAGATCAGCAAATAATGTTGTCTGTAGCTCAAGTTAGGTCTCTTAGTTGAGAAGGTATGTTTTATTTGAAATTTAGTTTATATACTTAGTGTGAATAAAATTCAGAATGTAAATCATCTGAGAATCAGCATCATTTTTTCCTGCAGTTTCTGATATTGACTTTTTATTGAGCTTCACTTCAGTTTCTGCCTGTTACCAGAATTATACATTTTAAAACTCTTCAGAGTCCTGTAAAGAGATAATTTTTTAAATGAATCTGTGGTTGTCTCCTTTTTAACACATTGTCTAACATCAATTTAGCAGAAAGTTGATGTCACTTTCTGGAGATTGCTGAGGTGCAGACACTTTTTCATTTTGCTGTTGAGCAGCACCTAATGCCCTGACATCCATGGATACTGCAGAACTATGTATGGTTATATCTTCTGAAAGCAGGCAGCACAACACAAACAGAACAGTAATATTTTGTACAGCAACACATGAAATTCTGAATTTTTTTATACATGTCTAAAATATCAAGTGAAGTATTTCTGGGGCAGCACTGTTTGGGGCTTTTTGGTGTTTATTTAAAGTAACATTTTCCAGTGCAACAGAGAAATTTCTTAGTATGTATAAAAATAATTCAAAATGTGTGTATGGGATATTAAACAGAGGTATGTTTTGTTCTCTCTGTGTTTTAAAGCTGCTTTGTTTAAATATGTTATAGTGGTATGGAGTGGATTCTTGTCAGCTAAATTAAACATAATTTGTAGCTGGCACCTGTGTGCTGCAGACAAGCAGCTACAAAGAATATTATGTTTGCCCAGCAATTGCTTAAAGTATTTAGGAAAGACTGTACCTTTCTCCATCAGGTAACAAAAATGTCAAATGAATTTGGAAAAAGAAAGCCACAAAAGAAAGTTTATAAGGATGTGTTTTTGTGGCTAGCACTTTTGTCAGGTTTTGGACCAAGTACCTCATCTGCACTCCTGGTGCAAAATTGTATCCTGTTATGTGATTTTCAGAACTCCAGTGCAGATGTGCCATTCCTTAGAAACATCACAAGTTATTTGCTCAAAGAGAGAATCAAATCTGTGTGAATTCATTAAGTCAGGCACAGAACTGTAAGTACATATGATGAGCCATATGTTTGTCTAAAGAAGTTCTGAATCAAATGAATGAATGCTTACACAAATAAATAGACGTATACACAAGTGACATATCAGATATCATTAAGAGACATTACACATCCCTTCTTGAATCCAATCCTTTTCTTTACCCATAAGCTGGGGGCCTAAATTAATTAAACTGTAATAAGTTACTTTCCTCTGTGAAATTTATCTTTGAATTCTTCCTTCTGCTACAGCCACAGGTTTCCACAAAATGAGCACTGAACTGTCACATAACCCTTGGGTTAGGAAAAGTAAATACACATTCACACTGAAGCTAAAACAGACTTAGATTTTTATACGCTTTTATAGTCTCATGTGAAATACAGAAGCAACAGCTGGGATTTTTAACATACATCCCACTCACAGCACCATCCTTCCACCCATCTGCAGAACAGCAATAATCATGTTCATTAGCTTTTGTGAGATTAAATTTATATTTATGTAACCCTTTGATATTCTTAATTATAAATTTAGAGTTAGGTAACAGGTTTGCCTTTCTTCATCCTCTCTCACAGGTATCTTTCCATCTTATTAAGATATTTTCCCTCTATTCTGATGGGGATTTGGAATAAAAAAGATTGACTTCCAGCACCTGCTCATCAGATACACTCTTGATTTCCATATTGTGATAGATACTACAAATCTATCTTTCAGCTCATTAAGCTGAAAATATATCCAATTTTACTTTAAAAGAGCAGATGTTTAAGACTTGGGACTTTCCAAGCTCCATCTGGCATTAGCCCAACAGTAAATTCTTTTTCTACAACTGTGAAAGCATCATGTTCCTGGAAAAAGTTAGAGGACAATGGAAGTCTGTGGAAGCAAGCCTGGGATGGAAAGATGCAAAAATATGCAAGTAAATCACATGTATTTGCAAACTCAAAGTAACTAGAACCACCACTAAGAGTCCCACAAAAACACATTTTAGATTACACCTGCTAGTAGGATTTGAAGTCATATTTTATACAATTATATATGTTTTAGAAACTGCTTGGCCTTATTTTCAGGTTGTCACTAAATCCATGAACACGAGAGCAGTTGCACTAGGTCAGATCCAAGTTCCACAGTGTCTCACACTGCCCAGGGAAGGCAGGTGCCCAGAACGCAACGTCAGACAAGGCAAGCATACAGGATATTTCCCTCTAAGGGTGTCTAGCTGCTTGCAGCTCAGTGCCTTTCTGAAGCAGACATCAGATCTATGTGTTTAGTAATCCTCGATGGACTTCACAGTTTTTCCCTCTGTTTTCCCTTCCATTAACTTGTGCAGTCCCTTTCAAAACATAGAAAATGTTTCCTTCTACATAAGAGGCTGCAAAAAGCAAACTACTGTCCCACGCTACCAACTGGGACTCTGTATTACTTTGGTAGTAGAGAGAAGCTTTAAGTTACTTTAAGAAAGCAATTGTCTGTTTTTATATCAAGGGCCATAAAATAATTACTTCTTTGCATAATTTACTGATGTTAACAAAAAATGTGCAAATAGATTTACAGTGGGTTTTCATCCTTAGAATAGATGTTATTTTGATTAGTAGGCCTCTGTCATCTGTGTGAAATATTGTATGCATAGACATGTTACAATAATAGCAATGGATTGTGTCAGTGATGCATACATATTATATGAAGTAACAAAAGTGGCATGTCTTTAAAATTTGTCCATCAGTTATGCACAATCCCTGTGGACTGAAATTCCATACCAACAGACAAAAAGTATAATAACAGTACTATATGACCCAGCTGGGAATGGTGACAAGGCAGCTGGAGATGTAGGAAGGATGGAAAGGATTAATGAATGCAGGCATCTCACGTAGACAGAAAATAAGTATGAGAGAAAAAGAGCTAAATTAGTCTTTTTGCATCGGTGCTTATAACAAAAGGAGCTTGAGGAAGTTCTGAATACAGGAGTATTATGTGTGAGGAGCTAACAGATTGCAGTGTCCACAGGACTGCTTTGAAAAGAAAATGACAAGAGGAGTAGTAAAAAATACTGACCTGCAGGAAGGCCTGATAAAATTGTCTGTAAGAAGACCCAAAATGGACAAAACAGACTCTGTTTCTCATAACATGTAATTTAAATTTGGAACTCATCATTACTGCACTTAGTAATTGTAAATTTTTAAAGGGTTCATAAGGTAATTAATGCAGTGATGAAAGAAAACACACCAAAGCTATAAAGCACAATTATAGTGATGCAAACTCCAACTCATGAAGTCTCTAAACCATAGATACATGAAAACTGGGAATATGTATTGCAAGAATAATAACTCTCAAGTGACACCATTTCCAAAGTATCTGACTCATGACCAAAGACAAGTCCTAGGTGGTGTTTAAGAGTCTTGACCCATCTCAGCTGCTCTTGTGTGCCAGAGATTCCAGTTAGTGGATGATATGCCCAGATTTGCAAAAATGATGGTACCAAGTGCTTTGTTATAAAGCAAGAAGAGCTTTTTATACTTTCAAGTGCAAGAAAAATCATTGCAAGTAACACTCTTCACGCAATTAATAATACAAGATGAACATTTTCACTCTGGTGGGCTTTCAGAGTGTCATCACCACTTTTAAAAATAAAGAATGTACTCTATATATAGAAGGAAAAAGACAATTAAGTGGGAGATTGTTTCTCTTTGTACAGTAGTTAAAAATTGCTGTACAAATATTATTTGTGATCTTCACTTATACTGTGTTGGGAAGATACAGCTGTTCCAACAAACCAGATAAGTATGTAGTGAAATAAAAAACAGACTTGCGGGGGGAAAAGGTAAAAATATGTAGTATGTAAACTGTATGCTCCGAGGAGACAAACTTCTTTCTCCATTCTGCACTCTCTTTTACTCAATGGCTTTTATCAGTATCTGCAGGAAAAACATAACTGGTTTGTGCAATTAGTATGTGTTTCAGCATGCAAGGTCCTCAAATATTTGGCTGTTGCATATGAATATAGGAGATGGAATTAATTTTGTGTAAATGTGCAGAATACTGAAATGTTTCTAGTGAGACTTTGAAGGCAGAATTCAATTAGTGACAAGGTTTTCTCACACATAGTCTATGAAAGAGAACACTCATTTAATTTTAACTCCTAAAAAACAAAGATAGTTTGATTAAACTTTAACTTTCTGTTCAGTAGCAATGAACAAGTATAGAACAGCAAACCTGTCGTTTCCAGGATTCCCCTTCTCGCTCTTCTCAAATGTGACATTTTCCTTTATCCCATCACCAGGGATCTCCCTGACTGCCACAAGCTGCCAAAGATGACAGAAAGTCACCCTGTGCCAATGGCAACCAGCTCCCTCAGCACCTTGGATGTGTCCTACCAGCTTCACACACTTGTGTTCTGTTCAGTTGGGTCAAGTAATCCACAACTCAAAGTTTATTTTCTGTAGGAGCTCTGCTGCAAGCCAGGTAGGGCTGGAAGGTCCAAGAGAAAACCTTGGCAGTGAAGACTGACACACAGAAGGCGATGAGCAGTTCAGCTTTGTCACTAGGGCAAAGCAGCCTCATTTCCTTAGCCTTCCTCCTGTTCCATGACTCTGTAGGAGTCTTCCTTGCTGCCCTCCACATTCCTCTGCAGTTTTGATCCCAGTGGATATTTGGCATGGCTGGTTCTGGCCCTGCATGCCCAGTATATATTGCTGTACTTCTTCTGGGTAGCCTGTCTCCATGTTTGCTCCCTGTACGTTCCTGTTGTGCTGGAGCCCACTCAGGAGTTCCTCATCTCCCTTACCTTGGCTTCTTTCCTTCAGGATCCTCTGTTCTGCTCTAAAGAGGCTGTCCTTAAAGATCAGTCAGATCTCCTGGGCCCATGGTCCTTCAGGGTACCTCCTGAGAGCTCTTGTGTGCCTGTTCCCTGACTGAATCCTAATTTCATTGTGCTTTAGGTATTAGATATAAGGCCTGTGTCTTTCCATCACAGTACTGTATCCCTCTGCTTCCAGAAATGCTGAGCTGTGCGGCCACACAGATCTCTGACTCCTGTTTGTCTCCCACACTGTGGGCATGTGTGTACTGGCATTTAAAAATGAAATCAAACCCTAAATTCAAAGCCTTGCTCATTAGGTTAGTAATCCTACTTGAAAAAATGGTCTTGCCCCACTTTTCCAGATGGGTCTCAAATAGTATATTTTCTTGTTTCAAGATCAGCAAGTAAAAGAAGAAAAATCACTTTTCTTGCTCCTCTAAACCTGACCTTCAATTTTTCCATTTCAACTTCAGCCTGTCCATTTTATTCTTCATCTTTGCATCCTTGATCTATATTAAAAAAAATATATTTTTGTCCTCTCTTTATCAGTAATTCTGCAGTATATTGGTCAAACAGTCAGTACATATTTGTTTTAGAATTACTCACCTTGATATGTAGTCTACACTTTCACAACCTGTTTAATTATTCCCACATCTTTTTTCCTTTTCAAACACAACATGGATCCAAATAAATGGTTATTTAATCTTAAATGTTATACTTCACTATTCAAAATGTATCTCACTACTGAAGGTTTTTTTTTCATTTTCTGCTGGAGGGAAATATATTTATACAGTATCAAGGCCATACTAGTGCACTATTTTTTATTTTAAAATTACTTAGGTTGCATATTTAAATATGGGTGAGGAAAAAGTTCTCTCTCAAAATAACCATTACACTTTTGTTTATTGTCAGAATATGCCATTTGCCATGAGGCTATCACTTTTTCCATCCTCCTGGGCATACATCATGGTACAAGTCAATTGCTGCAGCACACAGATTCTAAACTGCTGAATTACTGGTGTCTATCACAGTATTCAAATGGGTTTGAAGAAAAGCCATCTTTTCCATTGCTAAGGGCTCTAAAGTAAAAGTGGATTAATAATTTATGTTTCAAACTTGCTTCCAGCATAGTCAGCAGCAAACCTCTCATTGCTTGCAGACAGAAGTGTCCTGCTTCCTACACAGACTTTGGCTAGGCTCTGGTGTGGATACAGCTGAATGAATTAAAAGTTCCCATCAATATAACAATCCATGTGTGACAGCATTGTGAAGAATGCACTCCTTTATTTTCTGGGTGACAGTAACCAGACTTGTTCAGTTGAGAACATTTAACAAGAATGCAATTGGACAGATCTTCCGTCATTCTGACCAAGGCTAAATTTAAGCAGAAGCAGCAGAAAATATAGGTCACTGATTAATTCACTGAGATTCTGCATTCTTGCTCTGCAATAATCACTTAATGGCACGTTAAAGCAAATACTTCAATGTGATAATTAATTCTGGTTACACACTATTAAGGTCAGAGGAGCTAACAGATTCACTAATGATTTCTATTTTAGAACATGGGACATTTCAATCAAGCATATATAAAATAGCGAAATGTAAGGGAATTTAACAGTATTTACTGGCTTAGTACATGATTAAACATTGACTACTGCTCAACATGTAGAGGCATTAAATGCTGCCATTCTATCAAAATATACGCAATACTTCTGCTGAAATAAGCACTTTCAAAACTTTTATTAAATTGAGTTATAACTTAACGAAAAGTTTTGAACTTAGTCAATATAGTAACTGACAGAATAATAATTTTGATTTCTCCTACATCAGAATAATCTACACATGGAGAGACAAAAAAGTGTTTTATCTCTAGACATGAGAAACAAAGCAGGGATACATGAAGGTTCCCAATTCACTTAGGAAAGCCCTTTTTTCAACTCCTTACACCCTCCTTATTTTGCATCAAGGTGGATGGGACTGTATGTTAAAGCTAACTGAGGTACCTACTGTAAAAGGAGCCTCCAGAGAAACCTGTATTCAGAGATCCAAACCACTGGGAACTAACAGATCTTTATACATTATTAAACATCTTTTTTCCTCCCCAGGATTTACAGCAAACCTTTCTGCTTCTTTCTGGCTCTTGCTCTTCTTCTTTAAAATATGCAGACATCACAGAGAAGGGTTTTCACAGATTCAGGAGAACATACTTCATTTCTTGAGTATCCCTTTCCTACAGATTTAGACAGTGAGTAGAAGGGAAACCTACATCTTCTTTGTACTTTATTCAGTTCTTCTTTATACTGTTACTGAAATTATTGGTAGTTTTTCTAAGCCAAAATCTTAAGCAACAGCCTTGAAAAACAAATATTGATTGTGAATGTATTAGTACCACTACACCAACAGGTTGTCTATCTAATTAATCATAACATAGAGTGAAAATTAGCATTAGTCCCATCTGCATGTGCCACACTTAACTCTAAATGACAATAGGAAATGTTTATTAGTCTTATTGAACTGCTTATCCATCTCACTGATGACACTTTCAAACCATATATACTTATTTATCACCCTGGTGCCAATGAGCTGAGCTCTCAATTTGAAGCTATTCATGGGTGGTGAAAACACTCCTAGCTTAGCATTCCCTCTCTCCTTCAGGTCCAGAATGAAGTTCAGAAACTTCATTCATTAATGACGGATGGGACAATGAGTTTCCAAAGAATATCCCTGGTTTTGACTATTCGCAACTCACCCCACAGGCCACAGGGAGGAGGAATTGAAATCTCAATATCCTTTCTTTAATTTTTTTTAAGTTTTGTTTCTGAAGGGGATGATGTTTTATGTATTCCTTCTGTTTGTTTTTCTAAAAAACTTTGCAATGTGTTGTCTGATTTCAAACATGTCTAAAGTAAAAAGAAAATGTTCAGACATAAAGTTTCAGTGAGTTTTGTGAAAACTAGATAGTCCCTGCATTACAAGGACATTTGAGTTAGTACCTCCACACTGGAAAATCATATAGTGCAAGGCTCAGCACCATTCTGTTCTTTCTGGCACACACCAGTGAAGCAAAAATCTGGCTGATGTCTCAGAACCAGCTGCAGCATAAATTGCTTCTTGGGGAGACAGGAGTCAAGAAGGTGCAGAGAGCTGGGGTACTCCCAGAGAGATGGATACTGGAGAGGGTGATGCAGAAGCAGAAATGAGAAAGCAAGCTAGAATTATTGGAAAGGTCAGGAAGTGTAAGACTAAAGGACAGAAAGTCCTAAGGAAGATGGGGTGCATTAGGTTTACTACTTACAAAAAATCCTGGTAAAATCAAGACACTTGTGTGAATATACAAGTTCCTGAACCTCATCCTCATTCATTGTCAGATTTTTCTGGGTTGCATTCTGGTGTTTGCAGGTTAGAGAGACTAAACACCTTTAATCCTACTGGCTAAGACCTAAAAGTGCTTAAATCATTTAGGCAGTATAATTCACATAACTAACAGTAGTTAGAAAGTTCAATCTACAGGGCATTAAAAAAGAGCAAACATTGTGTTTTCACTGGCTGGCAGAAAAGAAATTTATTAAAATTCTGCATACCTAAAGTTTGGCTTTCAGATCTTATATTAGCTAGAAGTTTTTGAATCCTATAGTTTTACCTTCTTCTCCATTTGCACTCTAGGTGGGTTTGTATTATTAAATAAGTTACACAAATTGCCTAGTGTATAGTCTCCTCTGATGCTTAATCAGAAGATAAGCTCAGATTCGTATGTCATCAAGCAACTTTAAAAGGCAATAGAGAAAAATATCACTTAAGGAGCTGTTTGGAAGTATCAGACTTTGCAGATGTTTTGGAAAGATCTCTGTTGCTGAATCCCACATAAACACCGTGCTTTGCCACCTTCCTCCCCTCTGACATCTGGCAACAAGGCTTCATATACAATGACTTATGCATGACCTGTTTTTACACTCATAGAAGATGTGAATGTGACCCCATTTTTGTGGCCCATTTTTGAAGGCATTGGATCTGCTACAGAATCTTACATATTACCACTTGGCATGGAAAAATCTACCTTTTGCTTCAGTAGCAGTTTCACTGTTCACCTTGCCCTTTTTGCCATTGTTCTGATTTAAGTTACTCATTTGGCTTAGAGAGATGACCCTTAGGCAGTTATCTCAAGAGGAGAATTAAATGATTGCTTCTGACTCCAAAATAACTAAAACCTAGTAAGACATGCAGCAGATCTCCAATGGGAAATTAAGCACATAGATTTCAGATTTTTTTGTTGTTGTTTGGATTTTACTTCATGGCTAAGATTGCAAGAATAAAAAAATAATTTATTTTATGATTAAAAATTGTTTTGTTATATAGATAGGTGCTATATAAATTTTGACTGCATTTGATTTTTGAAAATGTCTATTTGTAACTTAATATAAAATGTATAGTTTCATATCTTTTAAAGGATGTTTTTAACACAGATCTAACCATAGCATTTTAAGTATATTGCATCCATAATATGTGTTTTCCTTCTCAGCAGGAATAGTTAACATAAATAATGAAGACTGTTTCCAAACGGATATTTAAAATCTGTTAGTGGAAATTCAGATATACTACTCTTTGAAAGGGATTCTGTGGTCTTAATTTACAATGACCAGTCAAATGAACAATTAGGAAGGAAATGTCCATGCAATAAGCCTTAATAGTGTCTTCAAGAGTGTTCAGGAATAAGCTGTAGGAGGAGAAAAGCTTTTCTCATCAGCTCTGCTCTGACTCTGCAGATCACTGTGGATGTGAAACAAAGCCATGACTTTGACTTTGTCCAGTCACTCTTATGCCCAGTGATACCCCTAAAGTACTTGTGCTAAAGGATTACTTATCTGCATGCCTGCACTCAGGAAGGACACACGGACTGAGGCTAGGCTGGTATCTCTGCTTGCAAGAAATGGACAGAGCGTTACTGGAATTCTTTCTCCTTCAGCTTGTTGCCACTCAGTATAGTCGTAAATATTTACTAGCAGAGGCAATTGCTGTCTTACTTACTAAACTTCAATCTCTGCCCTCCTCATTTAATGAGTTATAAAATAATGTGATTTCCTATGAGTACATTATGCTACCTTTTGCTGCTAAAAAATTGATTTCAGAAGAGAAAGAACTGAGAAAAGGAGACATCAACTAAAGTCTCATTAGGGAAATGAAGGCATCTTGGACATCCAGGCAGAAAGCTGCATTTGTGTCCTAACAACCAAATCAGCCTTGTAAGTTACTGTTAAGTGAAAAAAGGAGCTGCAAAGTTCCCCAGTGAGGGATAGGTGCTGGCAACAGCATCTTACCTGACAGTTTACTTTTCCTCAGTTCTTCCTATCCCCAAGGAAGTGGCATTTTTTCATTACTACAGCTGTGCCATAGTTCCCATAAAAGTGAAAAGGTGGATGTTTAACATATAGAAGCATGCAAGACCTCCAGAATGTGCACAGTAGGTATGTGCTGAGATTTACTGTGTTTTATCTCAATAGCAGAAATTTAATCTATGTTGATTAGGGGTAAAACCCATATATATTTTTTTTCAAGTGTTTTGAAGACTATAACAGACCATTTCTTGCTCTGTATCAGTTATTATGTTCTTTATTTACTCCATCTCTTAAGTCCTAGAGTAATCAGAACTAATCAAACTCGTGATTATGGATCAATAATAAGTGTAGTGTAAGATTATGACATTTTAACTTGTGTTTTACTATTTAATTTTATGATCCCAGTATCTAACTCAGTCTTCTCCCAGCACTGTCCTGGTCCACAATTTCAAATATCACTGTTCAGATCAGGACCAGGCATTGGTCTGAGCAGAGACTCTCATGTATTCACAGGGCACCAGAGACCAAGATCTCAAACAAAATTCCATACAATTACACAACAGTTTAACCACAACTGGGAACTCTTGCAAAAAATATTTTGCTGTATGGCTATTTTGGCATTCTCATATATGAGATCCAGTCTTCAGACTTATTTTTCTGCACAGAAGGGCATCCACAGTCTCTGCCATTTCTCAGGCAGAAATGGCAGAAGCATTTCCAGTAAATGCAAAATGGCTTTTACCCTTTGTGATGCATAGCCTTTTCTGACAGCATTTTATGCAGGATTCTAAGATCCTGATGTTTTGCAAATCAGTGATGATTTAAATTCATTAAAATTAATTTTACCCTTTGCTGTATCTAATTGCATTGTTGATTTATGGAGATTGATTTTTCTCTCAAAAACTGGCAGTTTCCAAACATACAGGGTATCCAGGGTATGTGTGTATAGGGAAAGCTTGGCTGGATCTAATGGGATCTTGCAGGTATCAGGGTTGTGCTGTGTTCAAACAAGCATTTCTTTTATGCTCTGACAGAAACTAACACCTAAATTCATTTTCCAGCTGTCACTTCCCTGGTAACATGAAAACGGTTGTGGATAAATTATAAGACTAAGCAGTAGATTCTTTACTCTGTCAAGTGCTTTTGCTATTTCTTTCTTGAGAACCCACTTTTTTTTTTTTAATTTATTTTTCCCTCAACACACTGGTGTTAATGCTCAAAATTCCTTATCTCTGCTGTTAAATGTTTCATGTGGACATTACTGCTGGAGAAGGTTTCTGGAGCTGGTTGGAAGCTGTTTATCAGAGATCAGGACACACAAGTGGCCTCTGCAAGCCTGTCTGCTAACAACATCCTTCCAACCTCTCACTTGCTAATGGTGAGAACCTTAATAGAAGTTTCTCACTGAGTTAAAAATAAAAAGTCAAGAAAGCACAGCATTAAAGTAATAAACTGTATATGTCATAGAGGGCTAAAGAAGGCTAAAAAACACCTTCCTGGACATAAAGACACAGTTCCCTTGAGAACATTGGATAATTTCAGAAATCTTCCAAGAATATTTTTTCTTATATTACTTAGCTCTTACTTATTTCTTCTTTTTCCTTCTCTGTGTTACATTCAACTATGTTTTATAGTATTACAAGCAGCTGGAGAGCTGGCACAGGGTTCTGATGTAGAACAACAACAGGTGTCACAGGCACATCACTCAAGTAATAGGTTTTGGACAAAGAGATTCATAATAAAACTCCAGGTGAAAAGTTGGCATTCCCCAGAAAAACATTGAAGTAACAGAAATTTAAAAGACAAGTTTTGGGGTTTTTAAATTTTTTGAGGCACTGTACTTGGTCAATAATTCCATCAGTCATATGCTGTGTCTTTTAAATCCAAAACTCAGAGGAAGGAAATATCCATCTTGTGTTCAGTCTATTACTCAGGTGGAGCCATGCTCTCAAACTTCCTCTTCTGAATTTAAACCTGAAAAGTAAACACCCAAATGAAAAAGTGACTAACAACCTACCCAGAAATAAAACATCTCTGTTAACAGAGGGCACCCTCAGAGAGGTTTCCCTAAGATGTGCTACCCAATGTTTCATTTAAAAGTCGTCCTCTGGACTTAATGAATTATCTCAGTCAAAATCTGTAACATAATTGACCCAAAACATGTCAAAAATATCTAATAAGTAGAGGTTATAAAAGGGAAAACAGTATTAAACTAAAAAATGCTAATGCTTTTGTGCACATCCCAGAAACCAAAATCTCTTTTCTTTAGATGTTGGATTCAGTCTGGTAGAGGAGCACCTGGATAAATTTCAGACATGAATCAATACTAAAACAGGGAAGAATTAGTAATTGTAAAAGACAGCCTGGTTTATCAACTCAAAAATCCACTCACAGAGGCCTTGTAACACATGGGACATGGGATCAGCTGTCAGCTCTGATGCCATTTGAGTCATTGTCATTATGTGGAGTTGAGAGTTCAGCCTCAAAAGCTGCCTTTTGAGCACCACAGTGTCATAAATGTCAAACTAATGAAACCATTTAAGTCAGTGAGTGAAGCAGGAGCCAGCCTCCATTGCAGAAATGAACATTAACCAGTAAACACTATCAATGAATCATCTGGTGTTTTCTTCAAAATATCCTCTTCCACTCCATGCATTCTTTTTTTTATTAGGTTTTTTTTTTTCCTCTGTAACCACTTTCTTTTTCTCCTACAGTTGTAAGAAAAATTCCTAGCTGCCTTAGCACAAATGAGTCGGGGTTCTTGGTAAGTGAAGCATCCAGAGCAAGAAATTTACTTCTCTATCTGATCATTAACAGAACACAGACTCAAACCAAAACCAAAGAACAAAACACAACCACCTTCGGAACACAAGTAATAAATTTTGATCTAAATAATCTCTTATATTTTAAAAATTCTGAGTTTTTTATCTCAGTCATTTATGTTCTGATGAAATAATAATGAAAACCTTATTTCAAGTGATGAAAAGGTACAGGATTACTTCTGCACTGCTGGAAACATGGAGAAAGATGTACTTTTTGTTAGGTACCTACAGTTATTCATAGAATCAGAAGAAAAAGAAAAAGCAACTTGGGTAAACAAATTTTTTAATATTTTTTTTTTTTTAGAATTTGTTTAAAATACAATTTTCATGGTAAAGTTATGCAGCATGGTTCTTGAAATGTCATTCATTATAGGCTCCTAAAAATTAGGAGAAAGTGTAAAAGCTGAGGTATAAAAATTACATAGCAGAGAAAAAACACTTAAAAATGTGCTAAATTATAAACTTTCCTGTTTGGAGGGCAAGGGTAAATATTTGTTCTTAAATTATTAAACCATTTTATCAAGCTGAAAATTTATCCCTTATGACTTCATATCTTTTGAAGGTGGTTATAAATCTATTAGCAGGAATGAAGCACAAGTGAAATGATTGATTTTGTCAATCACTGGGACCTTGTGTTATGTAACATGGATTGTGGGTCATCTGTAAGCTTCATTAATCATATATAACCCACTCATTCACGAGGAAAAATGATGAATTACTGTCTGTGGAAGCCTAACATTCCCCTCACTAATTCCATGGAAGTGCAGGATATATTGTAAGCTTTCTTCCCCCCTCTATAAACATGTTGGAGACTGTAATCTGTAATCCTGAATGACACTTTAATCCATGTAAGCAGATATTTATTTCCCATGGAGCCACACTGATTTTAGTGGCTGATGCCTGCTTGTGTCTAATTACAATGTAGTTCCTGTTACTGTTCCTATGATGATAAAATTCTGTATACATATGAAAAAGAGATTAGGGACTTTATTTCAGCCAAGTAAAACTGTACCAATAAACAAACCACAAGAAGTAAAGGGAAGGTACTTTGGATTGTTATATAGAGGCAACTAAATTGTTATAAAAGTAATATATAAAATGGATTGAAATCAATCTTAAAAAGAATTAGTTCAAGCTCCAACAAAACTTCTTTTGGTAAGTTTTTGGGAAGTATTTCAGAATTTCTCTTCACTCATGGTTAGAGACTGCACTTCAATGCTGCAACTATTTGTTTCTACACCAATATTGTCTAGTATTGTAAAACTCTCCCCTCTCCTCGAGCATTTACCCACAATATATTTATAACAGCAATTACAAACCCCCACATTTTATTAGGCAAAACAAAAAAAAAAATCGAAATATTTTAATCTGTTCCCATGAAATAGGATCTTTTCCCTTGATTATCTTCAGGATAATCTTCAACATTGGTGACAAGAAACTTTTGCAAGTTCCAGAGGAGGCCTCACAAGAGGCAAATGCATCTCCATTTGTTCCATAAAGTACAGTAGGTGACAAGTCATTTGCTGCTTGTCTCTTGTCTTAAAAAAAATAGGTACTTGAAAATAATTATGCTGGTGATGTCCTGAAACAAACACCTTGCAGCGCTGAGTTGTCTTGTCATCCTTGTACTTTATGTCTTTCTGCTTCACTGCCTTTAAATTTTTTCTTGATGCTTTTTTTTCTACCCAGGATAGTTGCTATTTTGTTAAAGATTTGTGTGTGTGTTTTGTACAATGATTAGCACAAAATGGTTATGGCTACTCAGCCCTAGAGTGATAGTTATGGCAATAATAACAGCAATCTGAACATATGCATGTTCATTTTCTCAAGATATGCCAGAACTATCAACTTTTTTCTTCATCTAATGGCACTGTGGAGTTATAACCAGCAGTAGCTGTGAGTCATTACAATTACATGCTCTCTGTGGTACTTAATATACATTTTAAAGGACATTTCATTTTCCATAAATCCCCAGATAACCAATCTAGTTCTGTCTACGTCTGCAAAAATATCTGCATTATGAGAGACAAGTACTGCCTTTTTTACTGAGTTAAAAATCAATGTGCTTTCACTGGCATGTACTGTAGGGTCATTACTTAATGAGAACAAACCCAGCCTCACTGCGAGGACTGGAAAAGAGATTTCTCTTTGCTTGTCTGAAATATACACACATGCTGAGGCCATTTGTTTCCCCATGTAAATAAAAGGGAGCCCTGTATGCAGACCTACACGTGTAAGTATTAGCTTTATCTTATCACCACAACCATTTTTAGATTGATGGTGAAAGGCATTGCCTCCAGTGATAGCTCATGCAGTAGAATGCACACTGTATTGCTAACTGACATTTAACAGCATCTAATATGCATTCAGCCTCTACTGGAAAATTTTTATGTAACACTTTCTAAATTTTGCTTTAATGTACCGATTGCAGAAGAGATATGCAGTGCTCTGAGCAGTAATCTCCACGGCAGTTACCTTCACTTTGGAGAGAAAATGCTGACATCTGCTTGCATTTCTTGAGCAGAAGAAATGATTGTAGCTAAGATAACAGCTGAACCTAAAATGCTGTGAGTGTGTGTGTGAGTGTGCAACAGTGAGTGTGTAAATAAATAAGTAGCTGTTCACCACTAATTTTTCTGAACATGAGGTACTCTAAACAAAAATGGTCTTGCACACGGTGACTGCTTGAGTGCACATCATTGCTTCTCAGTTTAGTCTTGTTTTCAATACTAAATCTGATTTCCTTCCTCTCCCCCACCCACCCATTCACATTCCTTTCTACTTCAGTTCTGGAATGTGTGGTCTGTGGCCAGCTGACAACTCTTTTTTCTTAAATAAATTAGAGGATATTTAAACAAGACATTTTAAAGATCTATGGGTCATAAGCAGGGAGAGCTGCTGGAATGAGCAGAAAGTAGTTTGAATGTTTGAATGATTCCTCTTTCCCATCCTGCTTTTCCCACCTGTGTCTTTGTTATGAAACTGACTGTTACTGACACTTCCAGGGGCTTTAACAACTTTTGTAGTGACACCAATGACTGTCAGGAGATAACCTGCACATCCCAGGAGTCAAACAACTCCAATAATTTAATTCTGGTCTATATTATTTTTTCAGATATTTTGCATTTGCATCTTCAAGATTTGTCCTTCTACTGCTTAACCAAAGCAAAACCAAACTAATTTATAAGTAGGCTTTATTTCATGGAAAGCTGTGGGGTTTGTCACTGAGAAGTAAGATAGACCAACTGTGCTATACCACAGAAGGAAAGTCGTACTCCAGGCAGATTTTATTGATAAGTGAGGTAGGATTTTCATTGGACTATTATGCAAACACCGGATCAAAATTAATAATGTGTTGCCATTTTCGCACTACAGGACAAGCTGGAGTTTGTACAACAAGTCTTGCAACCAATTACCAAGGATAGAATGAAGTATAACTGCCTGCTTCTGAAATCACTTGATACACTTTAAGTTTGGCTCAGCGGGCAGAAAACATGTAAGATATTAGTTTTCAGAATGCTAAAGGAGAGTAGGTGAAGTATTTGCTATCTCTACAACTGGTTGACACGGATATGTAGAAGTAAAACTGTGAGTCTTCTACACCAAGAGAGCAATGTGTTTAAAAAGAAAACAAACAACCAAACAAAATAAATCTACCACCCTGCTCCATCTACTAGCCCCAATATTACAGCTCATGCAGAAAGAACCATTGACAAATTTCCATCTGCCCTTTCCTACATCAACTCTTCCAGAAACTTTTCTACCTGGGCATCAGAAAAAATCCTTAGCTTTCCAAAATTGTCACCAGAAGCCATGATCCTGCTGCTGCTGAGATCAATGAGAACTTTATATGCAAACTGAAAGAAGGATTAGCATTAAAATCATGAAGTATGTAATAGAATTAAATATTTTATATATTTTTCCTCGTAAATTTCAAAGTGATTAATAGGAATTTGATCTCTAAGAGAACTGAGTAATAGATACAGAAGGCTCTGTGGCAAGGTTTCCTAGCAAGCCAGGGATAGATTGCAGCTCTTTCAAGTCCTGTTGAGGTGCTTTAATACATTTATCTGTAAAGCATCTGAATGTGTATCCCCCAAAGTAATTTCTGCAAAGAATTTACAAAGCAAAGCAATTTTATTTTTCATCCTTCATTTATTTAACAACTCCCTTAACCTAATTTGAGAAGGCTTTAGTGTAGAAGTTCACACATCCAAATTGACCAGTTGTTCCTTGGTAAAGTATTTTCATCATAATGTCCTAAATGTATGATACAATTAATAATAATAATAATAATAATAATAATAATAATAATAATAATAATA